>CM038727.1:23367708-23647708 GCA_021613375.1 Megaleporinus macrocephalus | reverse complement strand
CAATAAATACTGTGATAACAATATTGTCGTATTGCCGAGCCCTGTCTAGAGGCATTACTGTTTGTTTGCTATACTGTTATATTGGCAGTTTCAGATCCACACGTTGGCCAAAAAGAATACAATCATATTCTCACAAACGTAAACGTGCTGTTGATTGAAGTCTTAGTAGCCAGTTTTACCAAAACTGCTGGGCTCTTTTCCACGCGGGAAGAATAATTCATAGAAAAGAATTTGAAATTGAAACAAAATTTCAGTTTTACTATAAATTAACAATTCTTTATTCTAAGAGCTACTGTAAATTATACATATAAAAAATACAATTAATATAAAAAAACAGGAAAATAATAATGTTACTCTGAAGATTAATTTCTTTTACCAATTTTTAGTTGTTTCCTTTCTTCTTACATGAATACATACCTTGTATGGTTTTTGTTTTTTTTTTTGCATATTTTGAGAACACCCTCAGTCTAATAGGGTACATGAACATTTAAAGAAATCATTGCTTTACACTGGTTCTCAGGTTTTAAACTGGGTAATTAGGATTTAATTAGGTTTTAAAATAGCAGGTGTGTGCGTGTATCTGCTGGGGGTTCACTCCTTCATTGCCAATCAGGCGCGTCTAATCTAAAGCGTGTGTAATGTGTGTTAACATGGTTAGTTTGATTAATGTCTGATAATAACCCGCTCTGAATGACATTCGCATCTGCCTTCATCTGTTTAATCCAATCCTCTCTAATGCTATTAGCACTATTTGATTTCACACATATACACACACACACACACACACTTATTTATTGTTTGTGCTCATAAAATATCAGTTGAGAGAGAGACGGGCCATCGCTAATCTGTCCTATGTCAACTTCCATTACCACAAACGGGTATCAGTGACTAGGTAACCCTTTAAGCCCACCACTGTGCTGTTGTGTAGGTTGCCTTTTGTTCTGTTGGAGGTTTTTCTTTTATTAGAGGGTTCTGGGCTGTGCTGGATGTGTCTACATTCAGTGCGTAGATAGCATTTGCTGTGCAGTGAAGTGCAGTGGTGGATGTCTTCTGCTAGTTCTTACTAGGTTGTCATGTTTTGGAGAAAACTGTAATGGCTATGGTAATGGGGAGTATAGAGGAAATATGGAATGATTATAAAATTTAGATTTTTCTTTCCAGTATTGTGTTTTAAATTACAATTCTTTTCCATAAATTAGTCTTTTTTTTGTCCAAGAACAAGACATATCCACTTTTTTGGTATGAAGCTTGAACACTAAACCCGCTGTGCCAGACTGACAGTTACCCAGGCAGGCAGGTTGTAAGCCTTTTTGAGTTATTGGGTTCAATTTAGGGCTGCAGCTATCGATTATTTTAGTTCAATCAGTTATTACATCGAGTAATCGGATAATATATATTTTTTAATTAAAGAGCAATGGTAAATATATAAGATGAAATAAGCAAGGTTTCTTAACATTTTATTGCTTAAATTGCATTATAGTACAGTTTTAAAGAAAACATTTTAATAATTACTATTATTTAAATGTATTATTAGACTGTAAATCTCAGACTCGTTATCAGTTTGCTGGGAAAGCTCAGTCGCTTGCTTTCTGAAGTTAGCTTCTTATTTGAATACTCCGTTCCACCTTAAATGGTATAAAAGTTACATTCCTGTAACTGCTGCGTCATTTAAGGTGGAAAGGCGGAATTTACATAAGAAGGTAACTTTAGCCACGTCTTTCTTCAGGTTGGCGCTCAGTAACGGCTCCCTCAGTTGGTTCGGTTTTACAGTAGACTTTGAACACTGTGTATGGTTTTCTCTGACCCGTCTCTTCTGTTCTCCTCTCCTTATTCTAACCATGTCTTCTTCGTGTCACCTGGCAACACCGTTAGCGTGCTGTGCATCAGTAAAAGTCATCCGTGCGAAATAGAGTTCTGTATATGCTTGTATGGATTAAACGAATCTTCGAGGCAAAGAATTTGCTTCAATGATTTTTTTGTAATCGAGTTACTCGAGTACCTCGAGGAATCGTTTCAGCCCTAGTTCAATTCGCTACTTACAACTTACAACTGGGAACAATAATGGGTTTTCCTTACCCAACCATCTGTTGAAGGAAGAATCGAGGTGGGTAGGTTAAAAATCCCTAAAGCTGAAATGGCAAAAAGGGATGATGGAAAAGCATTCTTAAACAAATCATGTTTCAAGCATAAGTCACATGATTCTGTTTCACTTGATTTTATTGCATGGCATACAGTATAAACACAACAGTGAACTGCTGTTCTATGCCTGATTCATACCTGTGCAAGGCCTGCAAGCTACAGCTCACATGCGCTGGCCTACATACATACATACAGCATTTGTGCCTTGGAGTGTAGCAGAGAAAGAGTTATGCAGACATTCTGTTTTACTGATGGACAGTCAACTTAATAGTAACTGAATTTTTTTCAAGTTGGGTCGAAGTGTTTGTCATGTTCTTGTCTTCCTGGCAAAATCAAAGTTAAGGGTTTTATTTCATATAAAAAAACACATTTAAATTGCAATATTGCTCTGATAAATTACAATTCGATCTTTTCTCTAAATCTACACCTGAACTATGATGATAAAAGAAGCTAATAAGCTTATATACATGCACAAACTGCATGCCTAAACAATAACGAATGTTTTGTCTTTATTGCATTTATTGCATCCTTAGTAGCTAAAACACGTACATGTTTTGATTCATGCTCATGATGTCATCATGCTGCATCTTTTCACAGGAGGTATGTCACTGCTTGGAAACTTTAGGCTCGCGGGCACAGTGTTTCGAAATACTACAGAACGCCATCGCCAAGAATCTGGTGAGTGAAACTGTGAATGACTGGTCGCTAATGACATCAAGCGATGTCTAAAACCTTCCACACAGTGTCTGTTTTGACTCTTTATGCGACTGCTTCTGTGACTGCCCTCTGCTGATCTGCAGTGTGGGCTGGTGGTGGTGCCAGACTGCGTGTGCGCCGCGGTGCTGAGGTGTGTTCCACGCCTGCTGGACCTCAACTTCCTGCCCAGTGACACGCTCCTCCACTTCCTGTCCAACTGCTGCCTGAGCATGCTCAGTCTACTGCTGCAGCTCGAGCAAAGCGCCCGCAAGAGGTTCGTCTGCACCCACTTCCATTTACGCACATAATAATGAGTTTTTATGTATTCATGGAAAAATAAGGCTCATGCACCGCGCACTTCAAAATCAGTTTCTATATTCGAATCACATTCCTCTGCACACCCATCAGCCATAGCATTAAAGCCACCTCATTGTTTCTTCAACATCTGTTTATTATATCAGCTCCACTTACAATATAGGAACACTTTGTAGATCTACAATAACAGGCTGTAGTCCAGCTGTTGCTCTACAGTGACATCGACGTGGTGGTCACATGCTGTGCTGTTGAAGTTTTTATACACTGTCCTCTCACTGTCTTTTAGACACCGCCCACTGAATGCTACTGGCTGGGTAGTTTTAGTTGGTGGACTATTCCCAGTCCAGCAGTGTCACTGAGGTGTTTAAAAACTCCAGCAGCACTGCTGTGTCTGGTCCACTCACACTGGCACAACACACACTAACACACTACCACCACGTCAGTGTCACTGCAGTGGCCAGCCACCCAAATAATACCTGCTCTGCGGTGGCTCTGATAGGGTAGCAGAGGAACAGATAGACTACACTCTACATTAATTGTAGAACTACAAAGTGCTTCTATGTGGTAAGTGGAGCTGATGACCGTGATAAGGACAGTGTAGATACAAGGAGATAACAAAACCCTGTGGTCACCATAAAGGAGAAAGATAAAGTAATCTTACTGGATTTAATTTAATCTGTTTTTTTTCAATCAGTTTTTATCGTTTCTAATTTTCATTTCATCCTGAAAATTTTAACACAAGTCAAAAGGTCACTTTTAACATACTGGAGAAAAAAAAATAAACATAGAGTACATACAATGTGGCATAATCTTTGCACAGGTCATGTTTTATGTTAAGTTCAACAAATAAGCAGAAATTGTACCCCTAAAATATCGTCGCTGTCCAATGAAAAACATGTACCTGAGTTTTTGTCAATTTTGAGTTTTCTACATCATTTTAACTCGTCAATGGTCGTTTACATTGTGTAAAAATTACATTATGAATGGACTAATAGAAGAAAAATTCTGGTTCCATTGACTTGCATTGAAAGTAAAGTATGTTTTTGTTCTCTCCTGTGAAGTTGTAAGTTTGTAGCTGCTCGTTTTTCATTGGACAGCAACGTTATGCAGGAGTTAGTTCTCTGTTGAAAAGGTGTTAACTTATCTTCACTTAAAAAATCAACCAACAGTATTCAATCCCAAGTGTATTCACTCCCAAACATATCAAATATTCCACAAATTATCATTTACAACAAATGTAGCTGACCTGCTAAGATGTTTTCAGTTTCGCAGTGGAGCTCTGAGGCTCATGTAACAATAACAGACCTTTATACTAGGCCTTGGCACTAGTGTGATGTAATTGAATGTTGTTGATAATTGATTAGTAATCTGATGATTATGCGCAATAGGTGTTTCAATCAATGTTGAAAAAAAAACTGAAAGAGAAGTAGAGGTGACTAATTTACTGTAAATGTAAGTGTTTGGAAATTGGTGTTCATATTCCTTTAAGCAGTGTGCGGGTGCGACCCCCAATAGGCAGGTTTTCCTGTTTTTTGGTTTGAGTGAGTGACAGACAGGGAAATAATAGAAAGACATTTGATAAGGATCTGCCTGATGCGTCTTTGTGCTACACTCTGTAATGCTAGCTTTAACCCACGGCTCTACATTAGGTTTAGCTTGAGTGAATTGAACTGGAAAAAATAACTGACATGCTTTGAAACTTTAGCTTACTTCACTGCTTTACCATAACTTGGTCACCGAAAGTGACCAGGTGTTACCCTGGCACAGCCAAGTAAGCTCTAGCCGTCTTTAACAAGTAGAGGAAGGATCAGAAAATATACCAAACAATTTCTACAAATATTGTTTTATCCACATTAGGTTATTATAGAGCTCTCAAAAGCTGTTAGGCTACAGTAGAGTAAACTCCCCATTTATTATTAAAAAAATTATCAGTATTGTCCGTACAGTGGTCCAGCAGTTAGTTAAAAATATGCAGTAATTAGACTGAATTCTTTGATGGAAAACATCTCATTTTGATGTAAAGCATGTTGGCATGGCTTTGAAAGTTGCTGGTAGTTTGAAGTTTCTCCAGCTATTAACACACGGCACTATGAACCTGTACTAGAACAAGCTCATGAATGTCTTTAGTAGCATCTGTTAAAAACGACAGGGGAAGTAGTTTACAGATGATGTTGGGTTACTCAGTATTATATTATTTAATAAGTTGTTTTTATTAAAGATTTTTACATTAAATCAGGCAACATTCAATAAAAGTCTATACACTATTCGAGATTGACCGATATGGGTTTTTCTATAGTCGATGCCGATGTTTAGAGATCAGGGTCAGCTGATGACCGATATGTGCTGCTGATTTTTAAAGGTGATATCTAGAAGTTTTCCGCTTTACTTAAATGCTGAAATGTCACACTAATAATACCAGGTGGATGCACAATATTTCTGAACTTCTGAACACTAACTTAACACGAAAAAAACTAAACATTTTTATTTGCCCTCCAAAAAATACAGTATGACCATATTACTGCTGAAAGAGTGTAAAATACATCATCTCCTTATACCAATAACAAACAATGCATTAAAAAGTGCCTTAAACAAATACTTCCACACAGCCGACATGTTTGCTGCAGTTACAGAGTGTGCCTTACTTCACGGTAGGGGTGGGCGATATGGCCCTACAATAATATCACGATAATAATATCATGGTATTTTTGTGATAACGATACTCTTGGCGATATGAAAAAAGACTGAATTAAACAAAAATATTTCAAGAATACACTACTGCAACAAAATGAAAATTTAATTGTATTATTAAATACGATATGATATGGCACAGCCCTAACTGAGATATTAAAAAATACAAAAATTTTCACCCGATTGTAACAGTAATCAATGATCCGATACTAAATAATGCACTCCAAATATCTCCATATATCCAGGACTGAAGTAAAATGAATGATACTGGACAGATAAAATCTGTCTCTAGTAGATATATAATGGGAAATGAGAAAAGTGTGAATTTTTCTTTTGCTAAAACAGTAAAAAAGTAGTACCCTGATGTGATAATTAGGGATGGGTGATATGGCACTATGGGATGAGTGGGTGATATGATATTTCAGGGTATAATATCATTCACAATATTAAAAAATGTTGGCGATATTATTGTGTACGATACCATATGGCACACCCCTACTTCACGGTTGGGTTTCTACCGTGGCACGTGCGATGCAATACACAGAGAGAGGCTGGAATGCTGTAATGATTGTTAACACAGCAGCTCTGTGCAGTTTTCTTTACTCGTTCTTTAGTTACGTTTGGCTCGAATGCTTGAAGGTGAATACTATCTGGGAGACTCTGGCTGCTCCGGCGAGACTTGCTGTGTTACAATAACATGTTAATGTGTGTATTACACTAGAGCAGTTAGCTTTAGCCCCGGAGCTAAGCAGTAAAACATCCGCTCTGGTTCACGTCTACGGCCGGAACTAGAAACACCTAACTGCGTCATTAAAAACGTCATTGTTCGCTATAAATTATTCATTTTTACTTATTTGGCCGAACAGTTCCAAAGGTTCTGGCTTGGGGTCCTAAACGTGGCAGCAGCATGTTCCACCACACCAACAACACGGGGCTGCCCGAGGATGTGCCTGACTTTAAATCGGCGCAACCAAACATGGATATCGACCGATTCCAATATATTAAAAAAAAAGGCAAATATCGGCAATATATGGGTCGATCTCTATACAGTATAAATAGAAGAGAATGTAGGTTAATGCTGCAATGGACCATTTTGGTGTAATTGTTAATTGCCATTTTCAACTAAAACATAGGGTAATTATTTTTCGATCTTTTCCAGTTTATACTCTGTCATACTTAACATTGTCTAAACTGCAAGTCTAAATCTTCTCTTAAATTATGATGTAAGCATCTCATTAAATTAGTCTCCATTGCTGATATGAAGAAGCTTTGAAGACAGAATGCCTGGGCTTGACAACATTTGGAATAAAGGAACAGTTTTACGCTGCGGTCAGAACAAAACGTCATGTCTTCACAATGATACATTTACAGAAGTTAAAAACTTTTACTTTTAATGCAAGTCAATGTGACCAGACACCCCACCCCCAAGTCTTTTTGGCCCATTTCAACACACAGTATAAAGAGCAGCAGACATTCTATTGATGTTTAAAACTGGAAAATGACAAAAACAGGGGGAAAAAAAACTGGAGCAACAGCTCTATGCTTTATTCCAGTTGTCCAGACCTGTTGCTACTGCAGGGCACATTGACGTTGATGAGAGATGTAGTTTAGACTTTGCTGGAAGTTCATCAAATGCTTTCCCTGAAAGGCAGCTGCTGTTGTACCTGTCTCTATCTGAATGTCTCTTTCTGGTCCACAGAGATGCAGTTTGGGAAGCGTGTTTCGCTGCGCTGAGCACCGTCCCCCGGCTGCTCCGGCTGGTGCTGCAGTCCCTGCGTGTGTGTGAGCTGTGTGAGTCAGAGCTCCCCCTGCTGGCTCAGATCCTCTCGCTGCTCCTGCAGCACACGCAGCTCCGCAACCACATGGCCGCCAACAGTGCCCTGCTGCAGACCATCATACAAGACCTGACGGTAGTACAGCTGCTGTTTCACCACAAATTTGCAAATGTGCTAAGCAGATCGGGTGCAATAGAACGGAACCTTATAGGTACAATAGGAAGCGCTGACCCTCAGGACCATCAGGAGGTCTGTGCTTGGCTTTATTTTGCTTCCACCATAAGGAGCAGTGGTTTTACCAATTTTACAAGCATTTACTCAGAAACAGTTTGTCCTATAGTCAAAAGCCACAAGGTCTGGCTTTCCATCAATTGTCCTGTGACCAAGGGGCCTCGCGCAGGGCTGCACCAATCCTTACTTCACAAATGGCTCATTTGTTTTGACACTGATCAGCTCTCAGAATTGGCTAGGTTGGAGAAATATTAGCCAATCACATATGTGGGCTGCAGATTAGCTGACACTACCTATCATAGCTAATCAGTCCCTCCATTTCTAGTTACTGGTTTTGCATTTTGGTCCCCAGTGCCAATTACCTGCTTGACTAATTAGCATTTGTTTGACACACTGCACTGTAGACTAAACATCTTAATAAGAAAAAAAAAAAGTTTTCATTGAAATGAATTCCATCAGTGTCTGAAATTGTGTTTGTGTGTCTTCCACAGCGTTTCTCTGGCAGTGATACTCGAGAGCAGTGGCTAACGGACCTGCTCTACTGCTACAGTGTGACCATATCCACTCACCGAGCCAACCTGGGTACCAGGGACATCTACTAGGCAGCACTGGGATTCAGTGTTTTCCTCTCACTCCCTTTATTCTACTCTTCCTAATTTTCTTTTCTTTTCTTTTTTTATACGGGGAGAAAAATAAATAAACCTGTTGTGATAATTACCTAAACACAATGTTCCTGTTTTCTTTCTTTTCTTCTTTATTAGCAAAAAAATACAGTATTTACACTCATACTTGTTAAATTAGTAATACACAAGTGATGTGCTAATGACATCCTTAGCAACCGCTCGACAACCAAACCTTTCCAGCAGTTTCCTTTTAATGATCATCAGAAGTCTTCAGAGTATACAATGACTGTAAAAACAAGAAAAGGTAACTGCTCTGAGGAGGCTGCTGTAGATGTACTAGAAATGTTCCAGACCAGATAAAAAACCTCAAAACTATTTCAAGGTTGAAGAAGTGTTTCATCAGCTGCAAGTGTTTTGAGGGACTGAGCCTTTCATGTCCTCCATGGTGGCTTCCTCGCTGAAGGCCTGCAAGCTTTGAGCTCAAACACTGGCAGCGGTGGCTTTCCTAAACGTCCACTATGAGGTATCTCTCACTATTTCATTATAGAACGTGTCCAAAAAGTAGCAACAGAAATGACTTTACAAGGCAGTGCATTTGTGCTATACACCATTATGGCACATATGTGTAAAATGAATCTGATACATAGTAAAAAAAATAAAATTAAAAAAGGAATGCTCCAATGTTTAATTACCACATACAGTAACCTATGAAGATTGAAAATGAGCATTATTTTGTTTGGGTTTTTCTTTTTTGAAATGGACATATGCTTTGGCACCTTAATGAGTCAACATTTCTGTTATTTTACTATTCGCTTAGAAATGTATTGTCCAAGGTATTGCCCTAAGAAATTAGGTTAAATCCTACCAGAGTACCCTTGTGAAAGGAAATATCTATCCTTGTGTTTCCCTTATTATTGTGACACATATCTGGAAAACCAACATGATATAAAAATAATAAAAATGCTGAAGTGTTTCTTTGCCATAGACAAGAACAGAAATCTTATTTGAAGCATGTTCACAATTAAAGTCAAAGGCTGGAGCTGAAGCATGCTATTATAAATGCATGTCACGTTTCTCATGAAAAGTGCTGTTAAGTCAATTCCAACCCCAACTGTGTGGATTGGGAATGTCATGTATTCTATTTGGGTATTTCTGTGTAATTATCATTATTATTATTATTATTATTATTATTATTATTATTATTATTTATTATTATAAATGTATGTGCTGATGCTTTATCACGTGCCCACTAACTTCTACTAAGGATGTTTACCTTTACCATATACAAGGAAACACATCAAAATTATTGTCTATGGTAACTGACGATATGATACAGTTGTAGCATATGGGGACTAGTTTAAATCCCGCTGGAGTATCCCTTTAAGAGGCAGTACCGACTCTTGTATATTTTTCAGCATTACGGCACAAATGGAAAAAACAACAATATAAACTCTTAAAATGTAGTACATATCCTTGAATAATAAAAAAGATGATAAAAAGAAGCATATGTAGAATAAATAAGAGCACAGCATGAAAATGCAAACAATATGCGTGGATAATATTAAAAGATATAAATAAAGACATATTTGTTGGTTCTCAGTGAACATGGAGCCAAGGCTGCTTGCATTTTCAAATATTAACTTAAAAAAAAAAGGTTTATCAAAGCATCCTTTGTAGAGCAAGAAACTGGCGTGACTTCCACTGGAGGTTTATTATATTCCGCCTGTTTTCAATTGTGCGCGTAGCCAGTCTGCAGGTCGCGTTTTAGTGTCTTGGTGCGTAGTGAACGCGCCCATGCAGGTGGTCTCGTTATATCAGGTGTATGTCACCTCTATGACAGTCGTATAACCTGACGATGACAGAACGAAAGGTTATCTCATGCATACCCTGTGTTTGTGGGCTTAACCTTCAACCTATGTGGTCGTCAGTGGCAGCAGGGCTTTAGCATAGAAATCTGGACGCCGGCCACGCTCCATCTCTGTCACAGCTGAGTAAGAGGAACACTGAAAACGTGATCAGCAAAAGACGGGACAGCAATAGCTCATTTAGTCATCATTCCCATTATTCCAGATCATGATTGCAACCCATCTTATACTATAGTATACGGTGTACTCTGCAGAGGTCAAGAGACCCTGCTCTTTATTCCAGTCATAGTGACCACTATATATATATATAAATATATAAATATATATTAGTGAATATTAACTGGTGGTCAAAATAATGTTAATGGACTGTGTATATTATCCATCTTTTGCTCTTATTATAGCTTTCATTTGTTTAATTTGTTTGGGAGACTTGTTTTCAGGTTTTTTTTGCAAATAAAGGTTGGCTTATTTTTTATAAATTAACTCTACTTTGTCCACTCTGTGCTTTCCTTTGTAAGATAAGGCAAGTGGCTTGACATTTAATCTCACCCAAACTATCTACTAAAAAAAATGAATAACTACATGCCTGTTCTGACTTAACATGCAGTTCAGTAAATGAAAGGTGGTCTCTGACTTTTGCACAGTACTTTGTATCACAAATGCCCTGGTAACTCAATACTGTGATGTTTGGCCTGCATTATTAATGGAATGCTGGATAGCATGAACAACTGGCATTGTTTGGTCAGGATGCTTAAAGCGCACAGTTTAAAAACAATAACAACAAAACAACACTGATTGGTTTAAGGGCTCATTTGCATATAGCAGCCTTCTGTGATATCAATATTGACCAAAATTGTATATTAGTGATGAACAGCTTGATATGAGTGAACTAAAGGCGCTTCTTCATTCCAATTTTAAATAAAAGTGCATCACTTATTCAGATGTCTGCTTTTATCATTTGTAAAGGGCTTCAGGTGAAGCAGAACGTGTTTCCTGGCCCATATATATATATATATACACATAAATAAACAGCTATGTGTGCAAATATGTGTATAAATAAGTAGGTAGGAGTTTTCAGGACCATTTAGTGGGTTTTGTGTTTAAATGTATGTCAGTCGTTGGTTGCAGTTTGTGGTAAAGGGAAGTGGTAATGGGCTGCGCAGTCATTTTAGATAGATATGTTTAGTGTAGGTGGTCCAGTTACTAGGTACACTCTGTGATGTACGAGGGTCTTTCAGTCCTTGGTCCGGTTGTGAGTGCTCTGGTTGCTGGCGCTCTGAGAACGTAAGTGATAGGAATACTGCTTGGCTTGGCTGAGAGAGTCCAGTAAGTGCACACACTCCACTCCGCTGACTGAGAGGAAAACACACATACACAGATAGCCTGTCAAAACATTGTGGCATATGAAAACAAAATGAAGCTGTGGCTAGTCAAATAGTGAGACCACATTCATTGATTGTGTTACCTCTGATGATACCTTTTATCTGATTACTTATATCACTTTGTTTTCTGCTTCAGTCAGAATTTAACCTGTCGGCTTCATCAGATATTCATATTTGACACATATAACATAATTTATTTATGTGACATATCTGCTTATTAGAGATTTTTGAGATGTTTATGACCTAATTGTTGGCCAACCCTCTGAAAACCAACTTTAATGTACAGAATTTTGAGGCTTTGTGACCCCTGTCCGAAGACACATGACTTAATGACGTTCAGTATAATATGTGTGGTACCGTAGAGCGGTGGAGAAATGTTTAAACAAATGTATAGAACCCCACCGGTCAGTAGAGCATGACATGCCCTTTCCATCACATTCCTAGTCGTCAAGGAACTGCCTTCTCACCTGACATCTTCTCTGAGGCATTCATGTTGTTCATGATCTTGTGATCAGCAACTAGTCAACATCAAGCTTAAACCATCATCGGCAAGCAGTAAAGTTGGCAAGTTTGACTAGTCAGCAGAACCCCTACAGCTAATATAGCTCCCACATAAGATGTTCAAAGGCTGGCGTTTGAACACGGCTAAATTAAGCGTTTCCTCTACTGTGGATCTTCAGCACTGCAATACAAAGTCCCGCCACTAGAAGCACTCTTGGTAAATTTACATAATAAAGTTCACTCACAAGTTAAACTCACAAAACATTTATTGCTTGAAATGAACTTTTCTTAAAAAAATTCCCAAAAACGCGATCGTACTTGATTGTTTGGTTCATTAACTGATTTATTCTTGTTTTGCAGGTGTAAGTGACTTAACACTCAGAACTGGCTTGTACCTCGCTTATACCAGATCATGATATATCACCTCAAATCTGGCCAAGCCAAGCCTGAGATGCATCTGATCCACATAATCAAAACCCCTCCCAGTACAACTGATACTCCTCTCCATGCAGTACGTCACTGACCTCGTAATCAGAAGATAATAAGGATGTGTTTGGGGACCAGAGGAAACTAAAAGCTTAACAGCAAGATGGACATGCACTACTGTGCAAAACAAGATGAAGACAACTTGCATGAATCATGCAATAGTTAAACACACACACACACAATATATATATATATATATATATATATATATATATATATATATATATATATATATATATATACACAACCAGCTTTGGCCTTATCATCAAGAGAAGACACTGTCAAAGCGTTGTAGCATCATACTGTGAGGAAACACAGCGACCTTGCAGATCAAACTGGCAAAGAATACATCAGAAACAAAACTGACCCCCAGAGTTGGAAACAAGGGCTGTTATGTTGTTTTGTACTAAGTTCAAAATTTTCCACTCACGCTCTTTGTTGGTCTTGAGTGATAGGTCCAGCAATAGTTGACTCTGGCTGTGTGTGTTGAGGGCAGACATGGTTCTGAGAGAGCGCCCTCTTTTGGCCTGGGCTCCACCTGATATTGGATAAAGCACTGGTCAACAAAAGCAAAAAACATTCTTACGCAAATGCACTTGCGTCTGCACACCTTACGTTACGCAAGCTCAGAAAGGAGGGTCCACCTTTATATATGTGTGTGTGTGTGTGTGTCCAATTTGACTGAGGGTTGTGCAAGACCAGAGAGGTGTGTGTGCACAAGAAGACAGCTCGACATTCCATCTGACAGCGCTGAACTTTTCAAAGCAGAGCGACTGTCAGGGAAGAGGGGGAGAGAGAGCATGTGTGTGTGTCTCTACCTTGCTCAGCCATCATCACCTGTTCATGTCTGTGAAGGTCAGTTGCGTTAACTGGGTCGAAACTCCACCTTATCTACTGATATGAAAGTGTGTGAGATTATAAGATGGAGGAATGCTGCATCAAAATGCAACACCTGCACTGTACTTATGTGGCGTCGCTTGATTAGTCTCAGAAATGGACCTAAACACGCTCCTTAGAGAAGCACTCAGGACAGAGACTTTTATGACGCACCCTACGCCTACAAAAATAAGTCGTGTCCTGTCTTGTGAGCTAATTCTAATGGTAGACAGTACAACAAATGTCAGTTAGCACCCTTTCATTTATTTCATTTTACAAGCAGTACAAGCAGAAAACTTGTGTTCAGCAGTTTTTTTTTCAGGGGGCTTGCTTTCAGTTCTTTTTTAAAGAAACCTATAGGGATATTATTCCATGTAGCCCAAGTTGGTTTTATTTTTTGCTTATTATAGATCAGGTAATTCCAAACTTATCAATGGTGTTAAGGTCTGGACGCTGGCGTGGCCATTTTTCTGATAAGTACATGTGGTTTAGGTCCTTAGCTTTCCTGAAAGTACTGCATGATGTATTCACGTTTGTATTTAATTTTTTATTTTGTCATGAAATCATTAAGTTAGGCCCTACTGATTTGAAGCCCCCCAAGACCTGGGCCAAATGGCTTAATGTGAAATATTATTTACTTAGACTTTCATGACTAGATAGCAACTATAGCGATCATTGACTATCATTGACAATCTTGCTGAACATATTTGTATGTATGTTTTGAAGCTCAGCAGAATCACATCCATACCTGATTTTAAAATGGTGAATGCTATCTCTTCTTCTTTTTCTTCTTCTTTTACTACTACTACTACTACTACTACTACTACTACTACTACTACAGGTTAGCTATAGATAGCTCGATGAGGCTGTTTTCCCCTTGCTGTTTTCCAAACTCTGCATAACACGTTTTAGCTCGGACCAGACCTGTGATTCAGAGTTTATCAAGGAGATTTCTTTCAGTACAATTTTTTTATTATCTGTATTTAAGTCAGGCAAACAGAGTGAAGTTAGTATATGAGTACTTTGATGTAAATGAAATGTAAACGTTTTTTTCCTCTATTTTGCTACTCTTGTCTCTCCACCCGTTTTGCAGGAGCAGCTGTGATTGTGTTTGTGTGTTTACAAACGGGCTAAAATCCCAAGGTGTGCTCCGAGATGAACGGAATCTGCTGGGGCAGAATATTTAAAGGCTTTGTGTCCAACTTTCACGATAACAGTAACACTTCTATGTGTGAGCAGGTCCTCTTTCATTGCCAGCGTCAAATATTCGGCTTATGTCAAATAAGCATCAGTGTATTGTCTTATCATCTTGTACTGGTAAACTCATACACAGTTGTACAGTAAAGGTACAGTAAAGGGGGAATTTCCCCCCAATTTTCAGTCCTTTTTGTCCAGACAGTGGACCGTACACATATTTACAAGCTAAAGCCTGCTGTTTAAAAATGCTGTTTCCTTGTTCACATGCTCTACATCACATTACTTTAAATAATATAAATCACAGATACTCAAGTCGTTCATATAGGACAGAGGAGAGACTAAGGGTCAAGCCAGGACAATGGGCACTCTAGAAGAAAGGTTGGCTAGAAGGTGAGTATGTGACTAACAACACCATCTTATCTCTTGACTGTATTCGGTAAAAAATGCAATAGATTTTTACATGCATCTAAATTTTAATAAATTATTTAAACTCTATGGATCATTTGGAGAAGACTTCTTAAAAGGCGTATGAAAATGGACAGCAATGTTTTGGCATATATAAAATGGTTGCATCTTCACTTTAGATTTACGTTGCCCTACAGAAGTGCCCAAAAAAAACTCTTTAGTGAGCAAATGAATGAAAGGCTTTAAGCTCAAACAAATTCTATACTCAAAAAACTGTTTTCCCTCTTTTCACTAAAGTCGTCATTCTTATACCAAAGGCATCAGAATCATGTGGATACCTTTTTGCTGCTAATTCATTTTGTCTAGCTACACAGTGCCTGAAAGGAGAGTGGCTAAATCATTACAATCTAACCTCACAGCAAGAAGCTGGAGAAAAGAATCTGTCCTTTAACTTGTAAAGAGGATGTGAAGCTCTTTAAATTTTAAGGTAAGGGTTAAGACTACTTTGAGTTCATGCAAATAATAAGTTGTTATCAGAGCAAGAACAAGAGCCTCTTCTCTGCTAGTATTGTTGCTATCAAAGAACTCGATCCACTATTAATATCTCTAAACAAACAAACCAAAACAAATAAATCCTCAATCAGAGATATTGTGCTGTAGGGCTTTACTGATACATACTGTAATACTGAGTTACTGCATACAGAGACTTACCATAGATATGTTGTAGCACTGAGCTTTTCTTTCCTGCTGCCTTCATAGGAGGCGACTGCACTGCAGAAGTGTTTTTTTGGTCAGTGAAATCAATCCGGACTGTTTGGTCCCATAAAAACTGGATCAGAATGGCTATGACTTCTGCAGGCTCCGCCCTTTTTACACCTCCACATATCACTTCCCTCAGGCGTCTCCGAACAAAGAACCTGAAAAGAAAGAAAAATAAAACCTTTGACCCTCACAACAACAAAGAAACATTTTTTGTACAAATGTTCATATCATTTTATAATATTTTGTGAATAATACTCATAACATATGTCTACTCCATATAAGCGTAAAGTACAGATACAGACATCTCTTTAGCACCTACCAGCTTCTTATCATTTAAATTTATTTCAATTCTCTCTTTCTTCTGTATCCTATTTATTTTTTCTAATTGTATTTTTCTGTTATGAAATACTTATGAAATAATACACAAGTTTCTTGTATGTGTAACATACTTGGTGAAATAAAGAGCTTCTGATTTTTCTGAACAGCGTGTGACCCAGTGGATTAAATCTGGGCTGTGTGCTCTCGTTTTGACATTATTTAAGCTTGGTCTTAAACAAAACTGAAATGCTAATGGTGATTCACTGATATATATTTTTTTGTGTTATCTTATATGCTTAATTTGCATATAAAACAACAAAAACAGACCAGTATGTTTTAAAGATCATGCACTCAAAAAGTGCTTTTTAATGGTTGATTGAATGATTTGCTTTTGGTTTTTTGTTTGAAATGTGTTATCACAGTGTAAAGCTCACACTTTTACATTGACAACACAACATGTATGTACACTGCCTGGCCAAAAAAGTCACTGCTTGGATTTAAATAAGCAAAAACTTTAATATTAAAGTCTTTGATATTTGAATCTTTGATTGGATAATACAATTATAATTGCACTGATTACTGATCAACAATTACTTTACCCTAACCAATGTATTGTGATGCTTCTCATTTCTTAAATAACCATGTAAATAAATTTCTTAGACATATTCTTGCGTTTGTGTTCCATCCATCCATTGTCTTCCACTTTATCCCGCTAGTCAGCTGGAGCCAATCCCAGCGTCATCGGACTAAGGCAATGTACACCATGGACAGTTCACCAATCCATCGCATGGCCAACACATACTTACGCACACACTCACACCTAGAGGCAATTTAGAGTGACCGATCAACCTAACACGTCTTTGGACTGTGGGAGAAAACTCACTCAAGCACAGGGAGAACATGCAAACTCAACTCCACCCAGAACGGCCCAGACCCATGACTGACTTACAATGTTGGACGTGATTGACGAGCAAGGGCTGATTTGATTCGCTAAGTTAGGCCTTCTGCTTTTCTCCAATACCAAAGGGAATTCTAGTTCAGAGGATAAAGACTCAATTCTGAGCAAGTAACATTGAGCGAGTCACAGAAAGAATCTGCTAAGCTACTATGCTAAGCTATCACTAGAACAATATCGGCTTCACTGTGTTCTACCTAACACTACTCAGCATTTTTTATTTTATAGCTTACCATGTACTTTGTGATTAACTGTTTGTTGTGATTAGAAATCTTAGCGTGGGAACCTATTTTAAGGAAGTCTTGATAAAGCCATCAGTAAGCACAGCATGAATTTAACTTAGCATGAACTTTGCCACTCTTAACCATATACAAATACATGCACGTACACAGACAGACCCCTACGTGGTTAAAACCCCTGCCAAGGTGTTGTTGTGCAGGTAGGCAGGGTGCCAGACCACAGTTGAAGGGGGGCACACATGGGCAACATATGGGTACTCACATTATAAGTGTATACGCACAGTGCCAGACATATGACCATACTCATACACCGTCTATACTATACGGTGACTTTTATTATGGAAACATTTCTATGACACATCTATTGCCAAGGGTAGTCATGCAGCCATGTCATGTTTGGTTACCAAAGTTTTCTTTTTCAATTTTGCACTGGAGCTGGAAGGTTACTGTAGATATCAAGCAAATGAAGCTTAGAGCAATTGGTCTAGCTGATTGGTCTTTTTCTTGAAGGGTATGACTTTTTCTGTAAACTGACACCATGTTGAGAGTTATGAGCTTTCCCACTCATATATCAGTGACCAGTCTCCCTATTTATATTATACCTGAAAAAATTTGCTAATAAAAAAAAACATTGTGCACTAAAATGTACAGAAAAAAAGAAATATTTAAGATTTTTTAATTAATAAACATGTTATTTGACCGGGGATGATCAAACTTTTGCATATATGTATATGGATACAGTGCCAGAAACCATGAGTAAGTCTAGTTAATTAAATGTTTGTACAATGCAAATGAATGGCATCAAGGTTCTATCACTTGTCAGCCACATTCACCTCATAGCAAAACTGACAGAGCAAATACACCAAACTAAATAGGCTAATGCAGTCCAATGGTAATTTATGTAAGAGTATATATATGTAAGTAAACAAAATGGTATAATTATTTAAATTACATTTATTTTTTTTATTTATTTACATTTTTATTGTTTTATAGATGGTATACATAAAATATTAAAAACAACATACCTTCTCCATGCTGTCTGTATTATCCTCGCTGCTTGATTCTTTCTGTCGAGACTTTTTCTCCTATGTTCCCTCTCCTGTTGTACTTGTTTCTCTCTTTCGCTCTCTTTCCGTCTCACTTTCTCTTTTTCAGGTGCTGTGCCTTTGTTTTTATCTTTTTCCATAACTCGTCCTCCTTCTCTGTGAGTGTCAGTGCCTTTTTCCTTCTCTTTATCTGTCCTTCTCTCTTTATCTCTTTTGGATCTGTAAGGCTTCTCAGTGACACCCGAACTGCTTGGTTGCTGGACAGCTGTGGTTGGATAGCTCTTTCTGGATACTGGTTTAGAATGGGTTTCTGTGGGGCTCTCAGTGGATGCAGTGAGAGTTACTTTCGAACGGGCTGCTGAAGAAGATCTGAAGTGGCTCCCTGATGTCCTGGGCCTAGAGTGGGCAGTACTTTTGGGAGCTGCCGTGGACTCTGTGGGCCCAGGTGCTGATTGAGACCCTGTGTGTGCTGGCCTGGCGCTACCCGGCCTGCTTGAACCAGCAGGAGAACGACGCTCAGGAGTGGTTATACACTCCTCTGACCCACAAACCTCTGTCAGTGTAGCTGACCTGTGCTTTACACCCTGAGACGTCAGTGGTGGGGTTAAGCTCACTGGGAGGTGAGGGGTGTTTGGTGTTTCAGTATCCCGCCTGTGCTCTGGAAGAAAGAGGTTTTAATTTTTATATACTTAACATATATTATATATATATATATATATATATATATATATATATATATATATATATATATATATATATATAGATATACACACACACACACACACATATACATACATACATACATACATACATACACCTGACTGTACAAATAGATTCAGCACAAATTTAGAGTTTTCTTTTTACAGATTCCTGAAAGCTAGGAAAGCTTTGTTGCTCTCTATCCAGGGTCGACCAGAGAAGGATGGGTTCCTCCCTTGAGACTGGGTTCCTCTCAAGGTTTCTTCCTTTTAATAAGGGAGCTTTTCGTTGCCACCATCACCCCTGGCTTGCTCTAGGGGGTCTTGGACCTCAATACCTTTTCTCACGTTTTGCTATGCATGGACTCTTTTCTTACCATCCTTCTCTTTGATTGCCCTTTTTCATACACTGTTTTTATGTAAAGCTGCTTTGAGACAACACTGGTTGTAAAAAGCACTTTATAAATAAATGTTGATTGATTGATTTATTGATTGATTGATTAATCGATTGGTTTAAACAAGGCCGAAGTCAGCTTCCTAGTTAATTTTCCTGTTCCACCTTAAATGATATAGCAGTTATAAGGTGCCAGAATCTAACTACTGCAGCCAGGAAGCAAACTATTATACTCCCTATGGATTGCTGCAATTTTCAGAAAGAAGTGGAATCCAAGCACAGAAATGTGGATTTGAAGTTTGAAATTATAGCACAACTTATATGATTTATTGACTACTCATCAATTAAATATGACATTGTTTTGTAGATAGTTGTGAGATAAGGTTGCCCAAAACATATTTATATAAATTGTGGACTTTGCCTTAGGATGGCACACTTATTTTTTGAATTACCACTGTTTTACCATTCTAGTCACTACATTTAACACTTGCGTGCAGGTTGATTGGTCATGTTGGATGGTAAATAAATATTTTTCCTGCAGACTTTGTGATCTATATATCTTTACCATTATGAAGCATTCTGTGTTCGTAAAATGATTGTTTCTACTGGAAATGTAATTGACCAACCGCAAAAGAAAAAAGTTCAGTAAAACTGGAGAACACATTATCTTTAGAAGACTTGACAGGTTAGGGTTAGGGTTAGCAAAAATGAAGCAAGATTTTGTTTTGCTTGTGTTATTGACAATACTCTGAAAGGTAGGAAGACAAAGATTGAAGAAATTTGGGGGATGTTTAGTGGGAAAGCCTGTGGGTGAAGGTTTGACAGCTGCTGCCATTTTCTACTGTTTTATCAAGTTGTCTCCTGATGAGCATTCTTGTTAAGAGGTCATGTCTGGCATCACTAGATATACTGTATATCGGTTAAAATAATACTTAGGTATGTGTTTAGTAGGAACTGTTATATCAGTATGCCAGCAGCCCCTCAACCTCCTCCTGCTATCTAGGCATTTTCAGCTGTTCACTTTATTGTCAAGGCAGCAAATATAAAGGAATGACCCGTCTTTTAAGCTTAGCCCTGAGCCCAACTTAAACAGAAAAGCACTTGTCACATTTTTGTATGTGGCACCTTAGGTTTTAGAAATACCCCCTTATGAAATCCAAACGTTTACCAAATTAAAAAATGGATTTAGTTGAAACAATAAACCAAAACAGTCAGAAAGGTTAGGTTTTACACTCTACAATTTTTGCATCATATCTTTTTACAAATTATTGGAAACCTGTGAAATTGCATAATGCACTAGCATAATGAATGATTAAATGTTTATCTGCAGCCATTCTGGTTTATTGAAAATACTGATTGAGGATGTACCAACATTTGCACATGTACTGTAAGCATCATGTGTGTAAACTACATACCTTGATGTCTCTGCTTTTTGTCTATCCTGGTCTGGCTATGATGTACTTTTGATGATTTTCTAGGCTTGAGACCTTTAGGTGCCACCGGTTCTTTAACCTCGTCCTTGTGTTCCGTCTCTGTCTGTGATGGTCTTTTGCCTCCCACTTGCACTAATGACAACTGTCCTTGCAGTGCTGCTTCAACCAATGAAAGCTGCTGTTCCGCCTCACGTCGGCGCTCCTCTTCTCTCTTTCTACAAACACATGAAAACCTCAGATCAACAACAATTTAACACACATATTCTCACAAAACACACACACAAAGTTCTAACTATTTCCTTAAGGAACAAAGCCTAGACTTAATTATTAGTGTAAACTAACTACTTTACTACTCCAAACATAACCTTTGTGCCTAATATATCCCATATTTTAAAAACAAAACTACACTGTATGTGTATATGTTGGACATTCTAATACAAAACCATGTTAATTAAGAAAGAGCTGCCCATCAGACTTTTGGGGAAAATGTCTCCACAAGATTTTGAAAAGAGAAACTTGGCGGCCCCAGTCGGTGAGTTTATGTTGTCTACCATTTAGCTGGGCTGTTGCTGTTCCTACATGCTTCCCTTAGACCTGCACAGACAGCTTTTCTTTACTGCAATGGGAGTAACCTGAGTATCTGAGTGTATTGTCTATCTTTCGAAAAGCAGTCAAACTGTTAAACTACCAGGTATGCTGGAAAAAACATTACTTCAGTGTGTTACTTGCGGAAGGCTGGTAGAACCCATTTTGTTCCTGACAGCGAATCCAAAAACTCTCTTAATGGCTGTCTACAATCCTTATCAACGAATGGACAGTCATACATAAATGTATTCATGGTTGTGACATTATAACCGTGAATCAAATACCGATTGTTTTAGCTTCCATGCATGGTCTGTATTGGAGAGGTACACATCTTACACAGAACATCAAAGCAAGCACAATTTGTTTTTCCATGATATGAGCCCTTTAATTATCTTTAATGACACTTGGAAAGTTTTAGTGCTGCTAAAAAGAAAGGGGGAGGACACTTTATATGATGGAGAGAAAATTCCTTTGGTGAAGAAGCTGGAGAGAACTGGGTTCGGTAGTGTGTGTGCGTGTGTGTGTGTGTGTGTGTGTAGCAAAGAGAACATTTTTAAGTGTGTGTGTGTGTGTGTGTGTGTGTATGTATTCATTCATTCTTTAGGCTGACAGATTCTAAATGTCACATGAAGCAGCTGAACGCTGCCCAATTAATAGGAGAGAATCTCTCTCCTTCTCCCTCTCTTCCTCCCTCCCCCTCTCTCTCTACTGCTGTCTCTTTCTCTCTCTCTCTCTCTCTCTCTCTCTATTGGCAGTAAGAAATTGATGGTGATGCTTGATCATACTGCACATCAGACAGGCAGATTAATGAGCATGCGTCGAGCAAATATTCGCATATTAAATCCGATCCAATATTCATAAATACAAACCATTCATCATGTTAAGCAGTCTACTATCTGTTCCAGCATTTAACAGATTATTCATTCTGTTCCTTTACAAATTGAAATATAGCTAAAACCTTTGTCATGTCCTTTTAAAGTGATGGTTCGGCCAAATTACCTGTTAAAAAAAAGGAATGAATGAAAGAGCTGAAGGTAGCTGGTACTACCGTGCTTAGCTATGTGATGTACTCTCGTACATTTATGTGTGTCATCATGCAAAATTTCGCAAGACAACTCTCACAAGAAGTACAAAGACTTAATTACTGTTGTGATATATTTGAGAGGTGTTTTTTATTGGCTGGTTACTCTGAGGAGTTTGAGTGGCACATGTCATACATGTTAGTGAGTCTGACTGGCTGATTAACTACTGATGTTTTACTGGGGAGAAGTGTTGTGACCAACATTTTGTTGATATCAGTACTTAAAGAACGCAGACTACATGTTTCATCTTAAAGTAAGTACATCTACTCTTGTTTAATAGGTGCAGCAATTTAATGAAGTGCTTATTGTTATTATTTCATCACTGCAGACTACACTTTGTTTTTTAAACTTACTAAAACTAATAGATCAGGAACAGAAAGAACAAATAGAGTAATCATTATTGTGTTTATTGTGATATACTTTTTGCCATATGTCCCCCAACCTACAGATAGACTGTTTATGAAGTTTTCACTAAATAATGTCATAACAGGAACTGCAGGTGTACTCTGTTCACCTAGTTTTGTGTTAGATTTCCTCTTTAAGTTAAGACAGTTCATTACTCTCTGGCAACAAACAAATTTAAATTGGTTTTCTGGCTGAAACACCACTTTAAAGCTGGCCAGGTAAGTAGGTCTGTGTGTGGGTCTCACTTGGCTGCGTCTTTGCGGAGCTGCTCATGTCTCATAAGGAGGTTCTTGCGCTCCCTGAAGGCTCGACGGACTTTGTAGCCTTTGTAGAGGGCCTGGATGGTGGAGGCAGCAATGTCCTGAATGGCAGCGATGGACATGGCGCCATGCTCCAGCAGGAACTGAGTGACTTCTTGATGCTCTCCGAGCAAAGCGTAGTCTAGGGGGGTGTACCTACACAAACACACACACACACACATACATCTAAGTGAGCAGTTACATCAGGACACAACACATTACACATAATACAATACAACATGTTAAAGGAATAGTTGGTTGTCCTCTAACCCTAAATGCAAGTAATACAACAAGTAACAGAGGTCTCGCTCTTTACGAGTTTGTTTATTTACCCCAGCTAAAAGCCTCAAATACATATACAGGGCCAGCCACTTTATTAAGTACATCTACTTGTATGTACGCTCACTACCTATTTGAATTCACCTTGGCGTTTAGATGCACTTGGTAGACCCAAAAACTTCAGACTGTAGTCCAATTTGGTTTTTTTTTCTGTGCCTTTTGTTATTCCAATATTACCCTAGACACCCATAGAGGAGGTATTATTTGGGTGGCGGACCATTCTTATCATTGCAGTGACACTGACGTGGTGGTGGTGTATTAGTGTGTGTACATTTTCAAAAGTTAAGAATAGCATTTTAGAAATTTTTGAAAACAAATAATATAATTATGTATGAAATATTAATTGAATATAATCCCCATGTCTTTGGGATTTAAAGTCTGAAAATGTTGTAATAATACTCTAATTTTATTACTAGAAGCAAATGTGTTAAAGATCAAGGGTTAAACAACGAAAGATCCAATGGACAGTTGGATTTCCCCCCCATGCTGTTTAGGTACATACAACTAAGCTTGCTTCCCCATTAGTTAGGTCATCAGGCACCGCACAGAAGGCCTCATGAGGTAGATTATGATTGCAAATAGGTAGTAAGAGTGGAGTCAGTCATTCAGGTTTTGAGTTCCAGTGGAAGGAAGTGGAAGTCTAATCAACTTTCAGTTGGAAAACAGCAGTATCAGTTCAGCTCTAAATCACCAGTGTTAGCACTGAGATACTATTAGAAATACTATTAGAACCGGGCATTGAAATAAGCCTTATGGTGTTTTGAAATGTATTTCCTAAACTAGAGCCCTAGCATGAATAGTCTCAGTTCACCACTGAGCTATGTATAATGCATGTTTGCATGTGCGAGCACAGTGCTGTGAATTACCTCTCCTCTGTATGCTTCATATGGTTGGGGAAAGCTCCACATCCCAAAAGAAGCTTCACAGCATCCAGATAACCATTGTTGCATGACCAGTGTAGTGCAGTCCTCCCCTTACCACACAAACACACCAATCATCTGTTCACTATGATCTACCTCAACGTAAGCACATTATTTTGGATCACATTTTATTTACTGTGCACATGTCTTATCATCAGTTACGCAAGTTGTTAAGTAACAATATGATGAAACAGTGTTTAGACTAGAGTTATGATTCGGTTATAGATAGCTTTAGAGTTGTGGTTATACTTAGGGTTTAATGCGAGTGTTGAATAAGGCTGAAAAATACTTAAAAACTACTATACTTTAGTATTATTTTGAATTATCTGTGCTATACTTGAGTACTGCTGAAAGACCAAGAATGCTAACAACTATATACTTGGCAGCAGTTTCTGGTCATGTCTCAGAACTCTACCTCCTTGTCCTGGATGTTGGGGTCAGCGTTGTGTTGGATAAGTAAGGCCATGCAGTTGATGTAGCCAGCGTAGGCAGCGCACTGCAGGGGCGTCCTGCCGGCCTGATCCTGCAAGTTTGGACTGATCCCGTTCTCCATCAGCACCTCACACACCTCTGCATTGCCGCCCAGCGCTGCCCAGTGTAGTGCAGAGTGGCCATCTATGTCCACTAAATCCACACGCGCTCCACCTGAAACACAAGCACCAGCCGCATGCATTAAATGCATCGTAGGTTTCATCAAATCTTCCATCCATTAATTAATTAACATGAACTATTCTGCAAAGCTATGAACAAGTAAACATCATACTTTAACTGACAATAACAAAAAACGATACAGTAAAATGTGGTTACTGATGAAAAATGACTTTTTGCTGTTGTTTTAATCTATAATAATGTAAACAGTGTAAAGTGAAACACTATAAACCTAATTTTAAGATACTACAAAGTTCGATGAGCCTTCAGGGAACACAAGAGCCTTCCTTATGAGACACGAGCAGTTCTGCACAGCCAAGTGAGACCCCCACACATACACACAGGCTTTCATCAGCATAATGCTGATTTTTCATTTGGGACCTAAACATCAAGCTGGACCTTCTTATTGAGCCTGTGTAGGTGTGATGTTGATATATACAGAGCTATGACTTGGTTTGAAAATTTTCAGAATATTCAAATATTTTCAAATATTACATCTTGCAGCTGTGATTTCATCATAATCTTAGTAGCACTATTCTCAAGCATGCAAACAGCTCACATCGAGAGCCAGTCAGGGTAAAGGACAACCTCCACATGGAAGTTAGTTCTAACCCAGTTCTTTGACTATACAAGCATTACAGAATTGTTGTATACAAGTATCTTCTACAGACTGGTTTTAAATAGTCGACAACTGAGATTTCAATATCATTCCAAACATTAACGTAGTGTATCTGTAACAATACAGCAGAAAAAGAAGCCGATGTGAAGAAATTATGCAATGAATTGCTAGAGACTCAAGGCATGCATTTAAAGGCAACACCAAACTAATACCTTTGTGTTTTAATACACATACACACCTTTAATGAGTGTAAGAATGACGTCACGGTGGCCCATCTCACAGGCACGGAACAGGGGAGTGTGTTTCATGACATCCAGAGGGTCCACCATAGCCCCCTTTTCCAGCAACAATCGAATGGTGGATACGTGGCCCGAGAGTGCTGCCGCGTGGAGCGCTACACAAACACACCAAACAAAAATACTCTGTGAAAATGTCATGTTGCATGAATACTATACTATAAATCTACACCGATCAGCCATCACTTACTGTCCATCTTACCAGCTCCATTTACAACACAGGTGAACCTAGTAGTTCTACAATTACAGACCGTAGTCCATCTGTACTTCAATGATCAGGACCTTCAAAAGGACCACCACAGTGGGTCATTTTCACCATGGCAGTGACATTGACGTGGTGGTTGTGTGTTAGTGTGTGTTGTGCTGGTACGAGTGGATCAGGCACAGCAGCGCTGCTGGAGTTTTTAAAAACTGTGTCCTCTCATCGTCCACTCTAATAGAGACACCTACCTTGCGAGTCCACCTAGCAGATGTAAAGTCAGAGATGATAGCTCATCTGTTGCTGCACAGTTTGTGTTGGTCATTCTGGTGCCCATAGGAGACTGTTGGCTGGATGTTGTTGGTTGGTGGACGATTCTCAGTCCAGCAGTGACACTGAGGTGTTTAAACACTCCAGCAGCAGCACTGCTGTGTCTGATTCACTCATACCAGGCCAACCACCATGTCAGTGTCACTGCAGTGCTGAGTATGACCTTCCTCCCTAATTGTACCTGCTTCTAGTCCTGAATATTAAAGAACAGGGTGAAAGGGGATAAACAATGTATGCAGTGAGTCTGTAATTGTTGAACTACAGAGTGTTCGTACATGGTATATGGATCTTGACAGTCCTAGTCCGAATGAAAAACCACAGCCATACCAACCAGCAGATACGATCAGCCTAGTGTTTTAATTCCTCCTCTAAATGTACCCCTTATATAGTTTTGTGAAATTTTTAGGTACATTCTTCACAATATTTATTGTCAAAGCTTCAATTTATGTCCAATTATGATTAGCCCTAAAGTTTGTACGCAGAGATGTTTTCTACTCTCACCTGTTCCTCCATACTTATCAGCCATGTTGATGTCCAGGTCTTCCTTCAGCTCCAGCATGATTTTGATGACATCATCGCTGCCCTTCCCAGCAGCCCACATGAAGGCTGTCCTGCCCTCTAGATCAGGCTCATCCCGCACTGAGCGGTGCTTTAAGAACACCGCCACCGTATCCTAAAAAAATAAAAGTAAATCTGTGATTAAACAACTGTGCAAAAGTCAGAGACCATCCTTTTATAAAACATTTCTCATCAAAACTGCCATTACGTACAAGGTTGCAGGACCTGGTGGCCCACCAAAACCGCCACCATTGCATGAACAGGTTTGGAGAGAGGTTTGCTTTTGTTTCAGATCTGAAACAATCTGAAGGAGTTATGTCCATCCTTTCACTGAGAGATAACAGCCAATTGCTGTGGGTTTGAAAGGATGTGTAGCTATGAAAAAGCTCTTACTGAGAAAAAGAAACAGACATATTTGCAAATCAAACAAATAAGCAGCTTGTGTTCTCAGAACAATGGACTGACCACCCCAGAGTACGAACCACAGCATCACTAAATGTGTTTGTGATTACTTGGGATAGTTTAGAAGTAGGAAAAGCAACTTCCAAGCCGGAAAGTATTCATGTGGACTTCCTCAAAAAACTGAAAGCAAACTGAATTAACTGGAAAAAAGGTGTATTAAAGGCTAATAACTACAATATATTTAGTTCTTAGGGCTTCTGGGTAATTGGCTGTTCAATATATGTACCAAAAAATGTACTTGATGGCCACTTTGACAAAAAAAAAACATTTGCACTGAACTGTATGTAGTAAGTGCTCTGCTTTATAAAGGGGGTGTGGCTTACAGCGTAGTTGCTCTGAGCTCCGTAGTGCAGTGGTGTGGCTCCCTGGCTGTCTGATGGAATCATGCCTGACTTGTTCCTCTCAAGCAGCATGTGAACGATCCGTGCGTGGCCTTAAAAACATAATCATTCAACGCGATTACACTCATGCAAGTCAACTCAATCAACGCTGCGTGAAAAGGCGGCTTTGATTTCCAGGTGAAAGTAACATCTGCACCCCTAAATTAAAATCAGTCTTTGTAGTCTAAATAAAAAAAACAGTCTATTTCAAATATAGGGTTATAGATCATCTGTTTCATCTGCTGGGAAATTAAATGGGACCTGCAGCGCATAAAGGGGGAATTTACTGCTGTGAGTCAAACCTTCACGCATGGATGGGTGCAACGAATCTGAGATGGCTGCATTTAATTCCACAGCAAAATTCTACAGGATCCAGATGTCATTGCGTAACTCATGACAGATGGAGCTCAGACCATGTATATGACAATAAAAGTGCTAACGATTGTGAAAAGTGACCACACAGACACAGTTTGCAGTGCCAGTGTTCTACATTTTCCTATTCTATGTATTGTTCTTTAGTACACGTGCAATATTAGTAGGGTTTATGAACCATAATTCATTAGAATTGCTTTTTTTGAAGAAGTAGCCAAGTAGTAACTTGTTTTTTGTTACTGTGCTTTGAAGAACTACATGTACTGTTCTGACTGGCTGACTACACCAATGAGCCAAACCATTATGACCACCTGTCCTCGATAACGTGGTGCTGTTACAAGATAATCGGCTTTAATCATTTGGATCATTGGCGTATTGGTGGTTTCTGGGCCTAAATGTATAAAATAAACTAGTCTGTCATTTCTTAGGGGTGCTGGACATTCAAATCATTGGGAATAAACAGCAATACATTCATCAGTACCCCCTCATCTACCACTCCAATAATTTCACCACAGGCTAGCTGCAGTAGCAACACTCCTTATGATTCCATATTAATTTGTCAGACCAAAGCGCTATATTCTAAAAGGCCAGACGTGTGTAAATATGATAATGGTTATAATATTAAAGCATATTAGCTTCCATATATAAGCTGTACGGAGCAGTAATTGAACAGAAAACTTTGAAACTTTGTCAGAGATTCCATAATAAACTCTTATGAAACAGGCCCTTCTGAACAATCCACTTAAAAGGCTACATACCCAGCAGCGCTGCCCAGTGCAGGGGTGTTCTGAACAGATTGTCGTAAGCGGTAACATTGCAGCCGCCGTATGACGTCAGGACCTCAACCACCGCCTCATTCCCATCGGCCACTGCAAAGTGAAGCGGTGTCCGGCCCTCGTAGTCTTGCCAGTTCAACAGAGACTCAGTGGGAGCGGCTTCCTACAACACAGAGTAAGCTGAGAGGGGGCTGTTGAACAACTCAAGACAGCTTGGAGAATTCAGGCAACACTCTGTAGCTGCCAAAAGGATACAAAAGAAACCAGCGCCACTTTAATAAACAGGGAGTCACATTTTTGGAATCTATGTCCTCATCCCAAAGGCAAAGTCATGTGACTTTCAATTTACTGCTAGTTTGTGCCCTGCAGCAAAAAGACTGCCGCGTTGGCTACATCCCACAGATGTGACATCAAAGTGTGGCATCACCTATTCATTTGCAGACTCTTGTTTGTGGAATGTCATTATACTGTGTGTATAAGCGATGACTGTACTACTGTTCAAAACTCTGGAATCGCTTAGGTTTTTGTAATGTAGGTAACAATACAGAAATACAGTTACAGAACAGTACAGTGGAATTTATGTGCCTTGAGATTTGAGATGTAGAGACATTCTAGATGTGTTTTACAGTTTTCTTATTATCTCCAATAATTTATAATTTCTAGTTTTTCCTACTAATTATTTAAAACCTGTGACTTTGGATAGCATATTACACATGCAGTTGTTATGGACTGTAGTGTACATGATCATTAATGTTAATATTTAATCATTTAACAACTATAATAAATCTAGTTAGTTATATTATAAGCTATATTTGTAGTGTCTGCCATAAGTATTGGCAGTTGTTTTAGATATAATCACTGAACATAGTATGTCTGAATAGTTCATATTTATAAGCGCATATTGTTGGGGCAAAGAAAACAATGTTATTCCGACATTGTGACTGGCCTAATATTACACTTATTAAACATTATGCATGTCATAATCAGTACAGGGTGGCACTGATGCCTCAAAACTTGACTTCCCATTTGATTTAAAGTTCATTCTGTTATTAATACTCTAGAATACTTAAGAAATAACAAGCTAAAACAATTCTCACTTACATAACGGCAAGCAGACACATACTGACAAATGCAAATTCATAAATTTCTATTCATAAATACCTCTAAAAAAGATTTTCATTTCTACATTTTATTCTACATCAATTTTCTACACCATCTGCATCATCAACATTTAACATCATCTGCAATTTTATTTTACATTCTGCTCTTTGTTTTGTGTGGAAATTCCATGATAAATGTTTCTCTTTGGACATTGACCATGCCTTTCTATTCCACTGTGGTGACTCACATTTTCACATTAGTGTTGTGTCCCTTTGTCTATACAACGCTTGTGTTCATGCTGAAATGTTTTAACTGAAAAATCTACTGTATTAAAGGCATTTTAGACCAAATCCAGACCAGACATTTCAAACATTTCAAACATTTCAGACATTTCATTGAATGTTCAAATTCTAGATGTGGGGATTTCATTTCCTTTCAGCATGAGTACGAGTAAAAGTACAGGTTTATCAGCACTTCCAATATTAATACAATACCATAATAAGTGACCTTGATGTGGAATCAAGTAGTTCTTAGTGTAAATAAGTGTAATCCACTGTAACAGTTATATCTTTATCAACCTGATTTTAAATGATATATAGTTTATAGTTAGGGTCTATATATTTATAGTTTTGGTTCCCACTCCTCATTGGTCTCCTCCAACAACAGTCTCTGTAGGACTCTCTGTTTTGGCTGATCACCTATATTTGTTTTTCTTTTTAATCAAATGTTTATTTCGGGCTATTATAATTAACTAGGCTCAAGGTTTTGGGTTCCAGACATTGATTTCATTCACAAGGTTAACTGGATATTAGCTTGTATATATAAAACATAGTTTAATACAAATGAATTAATAACCTTTTTATGGTATTCTGTGGGTATGATGAGCATATGCTGCAGGCACCAAACTGCCTATGAGCAGTACTGCCTATGAAGATACAGATGGTTTAGATGTCTGAAGAGTATGTGTGTGTGTGTGTATGTATGTGTGTATGTGTGTGTATATGTATGTGTGTGTGAGGGTGCATGTTCTCACCAGAATGCAGCGTACAGTGTGTGTGGCGTTAGGGTGCTTGTTGTGTGCGGCCCAGTGCAGAGGGATTTTGCCTTCACTGTCGGGGATTCCAATGTTTGAGTCATGTTTGATCAGCAGCTTTACATGCTCAGGATGGTTGTAGAACGCACTCCAGTGCAAGGCTGTCTGCTGTGGAGACACAAAACATATCCTTACATTTTTAAAGCTTTCATTTCATCTGTGCTTTGCTCTCCAAGGTACATCAGAAAATGATTTACGCTTCGTTCAGTGTACAATGTCAATGCCAGTGAACGCTCAAGTTAAAGAATGTCCTTGCCCAAAAAATCAATCAGATTATAGGTGCGTGGAAATTTTTACATTTATTTTATTGCCATTCTAATTAACTAAGCTCACAGTTTTGGCTATATATATACATAGAATAGCTTATTTAAGTTATGTTAGAAAATTATTTATACTCTGTTCAGTGTACAGTGTCAACGCTAGTGAACAGCTGTATGATGTTGAAGTTAAAGAATATCCATGTCCTGTCACATAATGTTAACTGACCAAACAAGCCAAAAAAGCTTAACTCACATCTTGCAAATTGAATATTTGTCAAACATAAGCACAATGTATTACATAGGGCCTGACAAAGCTGAACTATTTTCTGAAAGCAGGGAAAGCAGCTTCATCACGAGAACTTACGATACTGCTTATCAAATTATTACAAAACCAACAGATCCAGACAGATGAGGGCTTAAGAACAACAGATCTCCTTTATGCGGGAAAAAGAGGAATACTTGTGTAACCACAATGCACTTGCATACACTCACGCATTTGGTGAGTGGTGACTTTTAAGGCTTAATAACAGTGCCTGCTTTAAGCTGTTCTGTCTGTGGAATGAGATGGTAAACGATGGTGGGTAGAAGGAGCTGCTGTATCTGCTCGGCTCATAGGAAAGTAGACTGGGGCGAATGTTTACAGTAATTGGAGTCAAAGTGAATAAAGCTGCATGTGGTCTGTTAATATGGATGGCTTGATACCAGTGTTTCCCAGGAAAGCAGGAGGCTCTGAGAAAAACTGCAATTATCGTTGAAAAGGTACAGAAAGTGCCACAACGACTTTTACTATCTATACTATTAGTGCTAAGGAAGCACACGTAGGGAATTTCTGGGGTAAATATGGTACCTTTTTCATTTTGAAACAAGTTCATGATCTGTATCATCACTGTTAGGAGAAAACCTTCCCAACTGCCCTTAAGATTTTCTGAAAATGTTCTTAAAATCACAGCACTTCCAAACAAAAACAGTTCAAATCTTTTCTTTCCTGCTTTTGTAAAGCTATGTTGTTGGACAGAATGATGTTCTGTTTATTATCAGCGATGAAACGTCATTTAAAGAGAAAAAAAAATCATAATTCAGTGGCAAATGTGTAAACTATGCCATTTAGAGTGGCCTGATGTGAAATGCTCCACCCATAAAAAGGTCCCTCAGAATTGTTTATAGTTTTGATGAATGCCTGAGGAGCATTTTGTGAAAGTTATACAGCAAGCAATGTTGCAAGTGCAGCATAGTTTTGCTTTTATATCACATTTGTTGTTTGCTGCTGAACATGGTTTCTTGCCAAGAGCGGGTGGGATTGGTCACTACTCAAAAGCTTTAACCATCATTGCCTTTACTGTTTATGTCACTGGCCACCTGTCCTTAAAGGATCTAACCAGGAGCTGGACCTTTGACTTAGATGGAGCATTTCATATCAGACCACTCTAAATGTTTACATGAGTAACCAGAGGTTAGAAAATTAGTCAGAGCAGCGCTACTTCTTTATTCTGTTATGTTGGACTGATGGCAGACCTGACGCTACAGTCACTCACTATTGCCTCTTGAGGTACATCGTATTATCACGAGGCAGGATGGGCCGGGACTAGTTGGTTAGCAACATAAACTTTGATATCTTTAGCATATTGTCATATTTCTTTACATTCTGTTGATAGTTGTAATTAATCTTGCAATGTTTTAAACTTTAAGTACTGTTTATTAGATGTTGACATTATGGTGGTCTACCAGTTCTTGCACAGATGTTAAGAATCCCATTTTCTTTAAACCTTATAATATTTTTGGAACCTGCCATTTTTTCCATTTTTCACTTTCCTTTGACTTTCAACTTCTATAAAAATCCCTCAAAAATATATTTAGAAAAATGAATAACTTCTAAAATGTCTAAAAAAGGAAATAAATGCAAAGTTTTCTTAGACTTTTGCACAATATGCCAGATAAGGCTTTTGAGAAAGTTGTGTACCAGTATCTCTTTGGCATTAGATAGAAACATAGATGTAGTTTGCCCAAATTGCTAACATAGAAACATTCCCATCTTTCGCTTTTCTGCAAAACAAGCCTTTGAGTGGAATCAGTCTGGATTGCATTACTGTAAACGGCTTGTTTAAACACAGGTTTGTTTTCCCCCACCGGGACATGCTCTCCGAATTACTAATACTGCTACCACTATTACAGCTAATTACTACGGCTGCAGACGTTCAACAGCGCTATTACTGTGGACAATGAAACAACATCTATGGTTACCATAATACCCATTTCTGTCTTTTGCGTGGAAAAAACTGTTTGGTGAGCACCAACATACTCAAGTGATTTGAGGAGCTCATCATTGGAAACACCCGTACCAAGTGAACTCACACACATACACACGCAAGGTTAGGATGGAGGCCCTAAGCCTAGCAGGCGCCTGGCGAGCTCTCTGTTAGGCAGCAGCTCTGAGAAAATATATTTTATTGGACTATTTAAACGGGCCTCATATCCTCCAGAGCAACATCAGAGAGTACAGCGAACCCCTGCTGTTTTACTGCATACACACCCATTTAACCAGACACACAAACACACACGCGAGCTGACCTCATATTCACCCCTGGCTCCTGCCAGCAACATTTGTACGTGGAGATGCTAGCAGTAAGGGGTGACCGATACGCGTTTTTCGGGAACCATGATAATAATATAAATTATTAGACTACTTAAAAGTTCGCTCTAAAAAAAACATCCTTGAAAACAATAACATTTGCATTTCATGAACAGTATATTACACAGCAGCCTTAACAACCTTATATCGTTTACATGCACTTATTTATTTGATCACAATCAGATTTCTGATTATTCAAATGGTCATGCAAACAGCATATTCTTAGATTGGATTAAGGCCCAGAAATCTAATTGTGAAATCTGATAATCAGTATTCACAGGACCTGTGTACCCTTACTCAGATTTCTTTCAGTTTTCTCAGTCTGCTATACTGAAAATAAGCAAGTAGTTTAACAAGATGGCAACAAAACACTTTTAGAGTTATGCTAAAACCAACTACAACTACTACCAAGTTTATTGGCCAGTTGTAGAATTTTCCCATTATCTGATTTCCCAAGTGCTTGTACATGGGTTGATTCTATTGCAATTATCAGGTCTTCACATGCATGTAAAAACAACTTTTTTAGCATGTAGTGTGTCCACTCTCTGACCTCGCTTTCTTTCTTTCTTTTTTTTTAAGAATTCTGCAGGAATATTTTTCCATGCCTTTGAAGTTCAGTATGAGAAGCAATTTCTGCTACTCACGATCTAAGCTATCCCAAACACATTCAGTGATGATGAGGTCTGGACTCTGCTGTGAAGCAAAAGAGGAGCCTGATTAGCTGGAGGCTTTAAGCACTATTTATCTGACTGAGACAGCTTTGGTGGTCTACTAGGTCTTGTATGGATGTCAGGAGTCCCATCTTGCTTTTTCAATCCATTGTCCACTTAGATTCAGCATTTTCTAGGCTTTGAATACTTGAATGCATGTCCTCAAAGTCACCCTTAAAACAATAATATTTACATTTCATAATTAACCATCATTTTAAACTTGTTTGTTACTGCAGTCCAAAATATGTGCAGTAGTTGGAAAGGGCATGTTAACAGTCACGCCAAAGCCCATCTGCTTGCATGATGTGTGCTGCTTTGATAGAATACACAATTTTAGTTAAAACACGGGATTCATGAGTCACTTATATCACTTGTATAGTGTTTATGAGTCACGTTTATAGCACATTTAAATTGTCTGTTTACATTTAGTGTGTCTGTTTTTGTTTTTTTTATCTAGTTTTTTTATTTCAATAGCATATGTTCATCTTAACATGAAAAACAGCCCTGAGGGCGAAACACAGGCCAAGTTGAGCTCAGTCAGCCATGGCCTGTGGCCTACGGCCTAGAGTGGCTAAAGTAAACTTCACCCCCGCACCTGACTCATCTGCCTGTAAGAGCCCATGACGGCAGCAGCGTCGGTGTTACCCTCATTTCAGCTATGCCAGAACGCATCACAAGAAATGGGTTTGAGTCTCTGAGCTCCCCCAAGATTTAATGTTTCCATCAACAGAGCCTAATGGTACTAGTAAAGTAGCGCTGCTTATACATACATATTTGAAATCATTAATCAAACTTTTTGTGCTTCTATTGTATAACAGTCTTGTTGCACATTTGCACTAAGCATTTTTCTTATTGTCATTCTTTTTTTAATATAAAGTATTCCACTGATTTCTCAGGCCTCTGTGCTCTTTTAGTCTAAGTGGCTAAATGGAACGTGTGAAAAAGATGAAGCTTCCCAAACTGAAAAAAAAACCAAAAACAAATACCAGCATAACAAAAGATTTAAAGAACTTTGGCCAGGCATATAACATGACATCTAATAAAACACTCACATAAAAACATTCAGTTTTCGCAAAATAACATGGCTTGTTTTAAAAGAAACTTAAATATGACACTATTATGCTACTAACTAGTGCTACATATCTGCTGAGGTTAACATACATCGGAGCCAATTATAAAACCCCTGTACAGACTGCATTTTATATTCTCCAATATGTTAAATTCAGAAATTGTACATTAAAGTATGCAGAAGTATGTTGCATGTAGAGAATGTGTGTTTAACGGAAATGTGCTGACTTGGGCGCCCACATTTTTGCATATGACTATATGTAAATATGTTATAATTAAAGTATGTGGAGCTTCCAAAAAGTATTAATTTGAAATTTCTTTAAAAAAATTGTAATACATATTTTTAAACAATATTTAAGTCACTACAAAATAATACAATAAAATAATAAATATTCCCCCAATCAAGCACTTAAAGAAATTTAAGATCACATGAGAAAGTTAGAAAGTTAAGAAACGTGATATGCAACTGTATTTAGAAACAAGGCCTATCCAAAATTCTTTTACAAATGGTGGAATATGACCCAACTGGGAAGACTGAAGCTTAAAAGTGCACACTGTTTTCTCCTGGGTGCAGCAAACGCTTATAAAGCTGCCATAAAAGGAGTGTTTAACTGTTTTCACTTAATACGTAGTCCAGGCTTCATCCAATCTGTAGCACTGTGGGCGTGACAATAAAAAAAAGACTACCAAGGCTTTGATTGGTGGCATTTGATATGTCATATGTATTTCAACCAATCCACTTAGTCAGTGGGAGGAACATTTAGCCAAGAGTGTCTGTCAGTCACCGTTGCATTATGTGCACACCTCGCATAAAAGCTATTTATCAGCAAAAACACAAGCTATTATTGGGAGTCATGCCAATAATCTGTCTAGTGTGCGGTGCTTGAGTTTGTCATACTTTGTTCCTGTCCTGAGTGTCCACCTCTCCAGGTGCCATGTGCTTGAGGAGGAGCGAGAGAGGTTTGGAGCTGGAGTGCCGCGTGGCCAAATGCAGAGGTGTCATTTCCTCCAGATCCTTCAACAGCCAATCAGCATGTCGGGCCAGCAGCAACTTCATGAAACGAACGTTACCCTGAAAAGGAGATACGCACATACAGCAATGAGTTTGGCACGTCAACCCACATCATTGTTTTATTGGGCATTGGCTCATTAGCTGAGCCTTTATTTGATTATGTTGAATATGACATTCGGCCTGTTGTGGAGGAATTATCTTATTATCAGATTTCATTGGCTGGTTTCTCAGATATGGATTCAGCCTAGCCTAGTCTAAACTGAAGTGTTACTGGTGATTCTCCATTGGATTTTTTTAGTATAAGTTTAAGATTAATTTGGTCCCTTAACTTGAGCTATTAGCTTCAATATCTCAGAAACAACATTCTTATAGTGGCTAACATGTATAAAATTTGTATTTAAAAGAAAGTAAAACAGAAGCTCAGTTTTTTTTAAGAGCAATACTTTTCTACACAATTTGGTTGTATTTTTTTATTTTCTTATGATCCAAGTAATATCACTAATAAAACTTTTTGCCCTTTACGAACAGCATTAGCAGTGACCACAACAATTTCAAAGCCGTCAGTGTTTGACTGACTGCCTGACTCTTTCCCACTGTCTTTAATGACATTGCTCCAAAGCACCCTGTATAGTAACTTTAAGTCTTAAAGAGTGTATGGTAGCTACATTTGCTACAGGGTTTTGCTGCTGCATTAACTATTTTTTTAGCATAAACATGATTACACTGATAACGAGATTGCACATTGTATTCTAAGGCTGGTACACTGATGTGTGCATTTGTGTACAGACTTTCAGGTTATACATTAAATTTAACGTGCAGTATATTTAGTACAAATTAGGCGTGTTTTTATGAAGGAGAAAGACATTCTGGAGGAACAAAGAACAAATCAGTTTATGAAAAAAAACAAAAAAAACAAAACTTTCTGGATAACCAAAAAGCCACAAATAAATATATCCTCTATGTAATTATCACATTTTCCCAAAGAAGTCCTAACACGTGATATTAACACCTTTTCTTTGTTCTGACCAAAAACATTATTCATGACAGATGGGTGAAGGCTGTTTCTCTCAGAGGCACTGCGGGTCCCACAGAACAGATTGACAAAATTTATTTTGTTTTCCATGCAAACATTTTCATTACCAAAAAAACCCATTTACATACAGATGGAGGCTTAGTTTTCTTTTTTAATATGATATACAATATTGGTCTTTCTCTGAGCAGGATAAATATTAGATAATCCCCCAAAAGTAGGAGTTTCTAGATATTCAAAAGAAAGAGTGAAATTATTGAAACTCTCAACAATCCTGCAAGACCAGGCAGAACTCTAAAACTGCCAAGGTTTAAAGTTTTCAGATTTCAGAGATAGGAGAAAATCAACCTCCACTCATGATTCAGGTCTGGGAAAAAAAAAATGTCTATCCTTCCACTGAGACAGTAAAGCAGATCAACACTATGGGTGTGAAAGGATGGTGTAGCTGTTACTGAGAAAAAGCTGTTACTGAAAAGAGAAAATAGATAAAAGGGAAGAACATGTGTAGGAGAAAACAAACAAAAACGAGACTGTCGTTCTCAGAACAATAGACTGTCTGCTCCACAGTCCAGATCTCAGCATCACTGAATCTGCTCTAGATTACTTCAGCTCTAAAAAACAAAAAAAGTGTTACTTCTAACCTCAAAGACTTTGGAGATGCTGAGGTTAAATGTGAATTAAGTATTTGTGTCTGACATTGAAAAAAACACTACTTATACTCAATGGACATTTTAACTACAAATTCCATGATGGATGAAGGATGACCTAAGACCTTTCCATTGTTCTACATCTCTAAAATCTCAATATATTATCTCAAACCTGTCAGTCGTAATCGGTTTAATAGCTGTTTCTTACCTCGGCACAAAACACAACAGTGCTGAAATATATAATCTGGAGCTACACTGCACTTTGTTTATTAAATTCAAACTATTATTATTAATTTTAGGATTAAAAACATAACCCTTAATTATTATGTGAATACTAAACGGGTTGACTTCTAGCTCTAAGTGTTTATCATGAGCAGGTACTTCATATCCAACTGTTTTTTTTTTGTAATGGAACATATGCTTTTTAATTATGCTATTTGTTTATACAGAAATAAGTATGCTTGTGTACGTGGAAACATTTATAATTGATCTCAAACAAACAGGCGTGTGAGTGTACACTTAACACATTAATGCCCTTTAATTGCCTTTTAATTCCATTAGATATGCTGAATGTTTTTTTTTTCAGACTAATATATGTGTATGCACATGTAAGGGGATGTGTCTAGTGCTGTTAAATGTAATTACTGAATGGACTGAACTAAATTATCCAAAAAAAGACAGAAAAAAAAACTTCATTTAAAAATTCCCAATTTACAGCCAAAACAGCCATCAAGGCCATTCTTCAGGAGTAGATTAGATATAAACCCTTGCAATTGAAAGGGGAAAGACAAATTAACATAAGAGGGAAAAATAGGAGTTTCCAAACGTGGACTTAAAAAAAATTAATAAATAAATGTTACAGAGAAAGTAAGACCATGCAACCATGCAAGACCACCAAAACTGTCCCATCAGATACACAGAACTTAAAGCTTTAAATTTTGAGAAACCTTTTCTGCAAATCTAAAGAAATTCTTTAAAAAGAAAGTCTTTCTGACAGCTTTTCCACTGTGTGAATGCAAGTGTAACTGTCAAAAAGCTGTTGATGAGAAAAGGAAATGAACAAAAAAAGAAAAAAACGTTCAGGAGAACATTAAAACTAGTACGATTTTATTTAGTTTCAGTCTGGAACTTGATTACTTGTACCATGATAACTTTGGAGGAACTCACTAAATACTGGAAAAGTGATATTATATTCAGTAGTTCAGGCTTTTGCTTGAAGCTGAAAATGTATAACTTGTACTCAATGGCTGTTTTGACTGTAAATTAAATATACGAAGGGTGGTCTCTGACTATTTCACAGTACTATATGTAATGTTTGTGTATGTTTGTGTGTGCAAGGGTGTGTAACACGCCTCCCTTCTGACCACGTATCCTCTCTGGCCTGCTTAGTGCTATGTAAAACATTCTGAGGAGAGAAGTGTGTGCGTGTGTGTCAGGGTTCTCGGTCTCTATTCTCAGCCCAATTAGTGTGTTAATCCCTGAGCTACAGCACTTATTGATCTAGGTGTCAGAGTGGTACCCATCAACCCCTCCCCTTCACCATGTCTCTCTCTCTCTCACTCTCACTCTCTCTCTCTCTCTCTCCTCCTCTCCTCCCATCTTCAATACCCTCCCCTTGCTTCCAGATGTCACATTATAAGTTTTATTTATGATCTTCATTATCGTCCAATCTGTAACACTGCTGACATATGGAAACGTCAAAACTGGCTATCGCGAGGTGGTGACACTCATAACAACTCTTAGAAGCCCAAGCGAGAGGTAGAGGAATGTAAACACTAGGGGGCAGTAGGCCCTCATTCAAAGATTGTTTCCACGCCAATCATCCAATAGGCCAGTGTGCTGGGGGCTGTGTCAACAAGTTACAACTGAATCTAAAAGAAAATCATAACAAATACAAGATGGCTTAGCGACTGGACGCCTACAAATTAAAAGTCTGGAGGGACGAAAAGCTGCATGTGTGGAAAGAGACAGACCTTCTGTGCAGCAAGGTGCAGTGCGGTTCTCTTGCTGTGGTCAGCTTTGTTGACGGAAGCCCCTGCCTTCAGTAATGTCTCAGCACAGTCCAAGCGGTCAGCCAGAACACAGTACATCAGAGGGGTCCTCCCAAACTGATCTTCACTGTCTCTCAGACATGGTTCTGCTGCAGAGATTCAACACATCACCATACATTTTTTAGCTCGAAATTTGATTCAGATTGATTTTTTTGATGTAATATAGAATTGTACAATAAGCCTATATGTCACTGGAGGAACTGTTTTTACATTGGTGCAATGCTGAGGCTTGAAATAGTCAGATCTTTTATTCTGGCTAAAATAAGCACATTACTGTTCAAAAGTTTGGAATCACTTGCCGTATTAACAAATAATGTTATGTTACATGTAATGACTTACATAATGTGGATTTCCATATTACAAAATTTTCAAAAAAATGTAGACGTTTTCTTTCAATATTTCAGGAATGAGATTCGATCTCCACTTTTGGAATATGATTAATTTCTTAATATTAATTTTATCGTACCTTCTTAAGGCTATAAAACTTTCTCAGTCATTTCAGAAACATCTACAACTCTGTTCTTCATTCTGGACATGCAGATCTATCAAAAAAGGGACCAAATTACAGGTTTGTTGTAAAAATAAGTACACATCCCCTGCAGACACTACACATTTGCAAATTTGAATACATAATTTATTTGTTGAATTGAACAAATTGGTAAAAAAAAAACAGTACCTACATAATATGTCATATGTAACATTTAATATATTAAACTTAAACTAAAATATTCTAGCAGGGATGTTAATGACTGTAAAATGCCTTCATGTTGACTTAGAGCTTTTTGTCTTATTAATTATTTAAAAGCTTGCAAACTTGTAAAACACACAACATACAGGAATCAATTTACACACTGGCCTGATTTAATATTGCTGAAAAAGAGCATTTGAAACTTTTGAATGGTATTGTATTTTATTGACTCATTTTTCATTTTCAATTCAGTTGAATCACCACCTTCAGATCGAAGTGTCAGACTGCACTGAGGCGTTTTTTCCCTATGCCTAGTATGCACCTTTGATCAGTTTCAAAGGTGTTTATGTATTCCTGGTCATATTACATGTTTGGTTGATTGAATATTTTGAATATTGAACAATACTTGTTGATTAAATATATGTTTGATTAATATATATATATATATATATATATATATATATAGAGAGAGAGAGAGAGAGAGAGAGAGAGACACATCCTCTGTAGAGAACACACTTTTAAAATTAACAATTTCAATTTATTTGTCCACTATTTATTTATTTATTTATTTATATGTTTGTTTGTTTATTTGTTTATTTATTTATTTATGTGCCATAACATTTGGACAGGCCACATTTAAATTTTTTCCACAATGTTTTTTTTCAGCATATACACAACATTCATGTACTTAAACGTGCAGAGGATGTAGAGATAGCTTATCGTCAATTGCAAAATCTACAAAATGTTATTTGACCAGGGGTGCACAGACTTTTGCACATAACTCTATATGTGAGTACCTGTAATCAGTCTCTGTAAAGAGCTCCTGTCTCCATTCACAGCCGCGGCGTGCACCTGAGAGCTGAGAGTGGTGGATCCAGACGACTTCAGGGACTGCTGCGTTGCCTTGATCACACACACAAAGACACTTGTTTTTATACAGTGTCAGGACATGGGGTATTATTTATATGGAAGTAATAAGGCTGTCAAATGCTTAGAATAATCTAATTAGAATTAATCTCATTATTTCGCATAGTTAATGATGACTATGTGTATTAAATGTGACCATACTTTAATTAGACCTGTACGAGTGGACAAAACAAGCATCATTAGAATATATTTATTACATTCAGTAGTTCAGAAACATTCTTTTATTATGTTAACGCAGGGTCAACAAGAACATGTTGGTTTCTATAAAGTGAACTCCAAGTTTGCAATTTTCATTACTAATATCCAATGAATGAATGTTTATACCATATATATCACATAAATATGATAATACAGTAAATGGTTCTAACTGTAGTTTTCCACATTGCTATTGCTTTTAATAGTTTTCTGCTTGTTGATTTATGCATTCATTCATTCTGCAAGCACGACATTTAAAAGACTTATTTTGAATGAGAGGGCTACAGCCACAGATTGCATCACAGTAACATAAAATGTGCCATCAGCTAAGACTTATTACTAAGTGATGTTATGTTACATGTAATAATGACTTATATAACGTGTATTTTCCACAAAATGTTTTCTGTTAATATTTCAGGAATTTCTGTGAACAAGAAGTCAATATAATAATAATAAGTTTTCTGCTTTAAGACCGGATCTCCACTTTTGGAATATGATGAATTCTACATATAAATTTTACCGTAATTTCTTGAGGCTATAAAACTTTCTCAGTCCTTTCAGGAACACCTCTGTTCATCAAACTAGCATCAGATTTAATATTTTTCACTCTAAAGCCAAATCCTACTGTGTTTTTTGGAAATTGGGCAAGTTTATGACATTTATGATAATACATCTACTTATAAAAATGGGTTCTGAGAGAGAACACTGAACAGCCAACACACATGCAGAAGCAATGAGCATCAGATTTGACACTTTCCATTCTAGAGCAAAATACTACGGCGCATTTTAAGGCGCTGAGCCTGTTAACACGCGCATTACCTTGTACTTTATGTCTTGATCGTATCTAACTGAGTTCCATTTATGTTCTGCACTGAAAGGTGTCCCCAGTGTGACCAGACGAAATTCCATTTAACTCCTGTGTAAAAACCCTTCAGAACATGTGCTGGTTTGGCCTAGAGTGCACGAAGGATCTTTATTTGGGGGGTAATTTCAGCATCGCATCTCCTCCATCTTTTATTTCGCTGTTTATTCTCTCATCTGCTAATCAGTGCTCCAGTGATCTCCACTCAAGTAACTGTATGAGAGTATTCCAACCACACTTCACAACTTGCATCTCTGGGGTGTTTACACCTGGCTTTCCATGCGGTCCAATGAAATGTGAGCGTGATCTCTCCACCAAAAACGCATGTTAATGCAGCGTACAAACAGACCCTATGACAAAGGTTCTATTTTTGGACCTGGGTTCTGACAGACAATACTAGGTAACCAACACAATAATGTGAGCAATCAGCATCAGGTTTCATACTTTTCATTCTTAAGCCAAATACTATAGCGCAGGTTTAATGACTTGGATAATGGTTCTATTTTTGGAAAAGGGCTCTGACACCACACACATACACATAAACGCAGCTGAGACAGGCTAGTATCCCCAGACAGGAAGAGCCTGGTAATCCTTAGACAGGAAGTAGCAGGTATGGGGCGGATCCCCACAAGGGGCCCACCCGCCTTATTTATTATTCATGCCTATTAATAATGCAAGGACATAAAAAAAAAAAAATCAATTTCACTTGGCACTAGCCTACATACACACACTGAATGATCCCAGTAAAGTACTGAGAGTGTGTGTATAGACTGGCGAAGGTCTGGTAACTCTGCAGTTAGCGGCTCAGTGGGCGAGAGGAAATCTGCTGCTGCTTCTGGTTTGAATCCACGCTTGGGCACTGAGGCATATTGAGTCAGTAGCAGACGGCTGCAGGTTGTGATGTTCTGGCTGCTGCCAGCAAGGCACTTAAACACGGCCTACATGTTGGTCATGACATTTGACATTTTCCCCACACCCATTCTTGAAAACACGTCTGCCTAAAATAAATAAAACTGTTTCATGCAGGCGGTTTTGTTTTTTCTATGCCAAGTTGTGAAGTCAACTGAACGCATGTGAACTTGAATTGGATTAATTAAGAAAAGATAAACTTATAGCAACTTACACAACCCTAAGTTTCATTTATTGGGAATGTACTGAACACTACAAAGATGATGATGATGATGATGATGATGATTATTATTATTATTATTATAACAGACGAACTGAATTAAGTACTGAAGTAAATGATCTTGAATTACTTACAAAAGCAATTAATTAAATCTAATTGCAGTGTTGTTATTAAATAAAAAAGTAATGAATTGGATTGAGTTCACTAGCAAACTACTAAACGCAAATGATTTTAAATTGAGTTAGGAAACACATAAGCAAATGAATTAGGTCATTAAGAAAGGAATAACCTATTACTCTGAACTGAATTATTAGAAAATTACTGAAATTAACCTAAAAGATCTTGAACTGGATTAACTACCAAATCCAGCCTATATGGTCTTTATTTGGATTATTATAACTAAACTAACTTATCTTGAAATTTCTTAAGAAGGAAACTGTACCTATTGTAAACCTACGGTATTATTAAAAACATACTGCCCCCTACAAGTTATCTTGCATTTTTTATTGATAGGAAAGTACTGAACCAAATCTAAAAACTCCTAAATTGGATTACAGGAAAATATTAAACCCTCTTGAGTCATTTAAATTATCTTACATTAATTACAAAAGTACCTTACCAAACTGAATTGTGAAGAAACACAAAAATCACATAGACAGCAACTTCAAAACTTCAAATGTCTAGTTGCTAAAAATGTGGACACGCTCATTCATTTGATCTCCCGTTCGCACTCCTTCGCTCCCTCTTTCCCTCATTTTCTCTAACACACTAAAGTAATTAGCCAAAGCGTTCTCACGCTCCCCATGAGGGGGTAATTGGGGTTAGTTACTGCAGTTAATGTCAACTCGTAAAACTCTTCAGAGTTACAGCTACTTCAGTAGCATGTACGTATGTCTTAGTGTGTTTTCCAATAAAAGCCTTTAAATGATATCGGATACGCTATAATTCAACTTTATGTGACTTTGAATTCTTTCGCTGAAGAAATAAGGCATCACAGACGCGCACACACAAACATGCTTTGGGCTTTTGGAATCGTGGTGTGGAAAAAAGACAGCGGGGGGATACCTCTGAGAGAGAAAGAGAGAGGTGAGTGTGTGAAGCATGAGCTTTGTGTGTGTGTGTGTGAGTGTGTGTTGGTGTGTGCCTGCCATCGCGTGGGAAGTGATTTTCCGTGACAGAAGCTTTTTATGGAGGCCTCGTTCATATCGACCACAAGCTTTTCCCAATTTCCTTCAGGTTGTAACACACACACACACACACACACACACACACACACACACACACACACACACACACACACACACACACACACAACTGTTAGGCAGTGCTAGGTACACTTCTAATCTGCTATGGACATAAACATTAAGACTTCCTGGTAAATAATCAAGCAATTATCACTATTTAGCCTATTGCGTTTAATAGACCAACAATTAGATAACAACACTGTTGTCTCCTCTAATGAAACTGATCTGTAATCAGTGTAAATGACTTTGTGACCAATTAAAAAATATCTTCTTTACAACTCTTTATTTCATCTTTCTGTACCAAGAGCAAGATTTCGCTATAAAACCTTTGCATATTTTAGAAGGAACACTGTTTCAATGAAGGCAAAACTTTGCATTACAGATTCACATGATCTGCAGACAAAAGGAGGCACAGTGTATGTGTTCAGTGTGTATGAATGCGTGCGTGTGTGTGTGTGTGTGTGTGTGTGTGTGTGTGGCAACCATCCAAGCAGTCTGGCTCTGCCAAGTGACTCCCCACCAGCATCTTAAGGATCAACCAGCTGAGTCAGGATTTAGAAAGAGAGGGAAAGAGAGAATAATGAAGAACCACGTAGGGTCAGAAGTTGAGTGGAGAGGACTGTGTGTGTGTTTGTGTGTCTGTGTTCATACATTGTTTCCTTACTTCCTGATGTTAATTATGATATACATATATATTGTGGCTGTTGTAAAAAAAAAAAAACTTCATATGTCCAAAATGATAACTTTCTTTTGGTCCATTCGTCATGAAATTTACACACAATGTAAAGTAATTCCAACAGCAGACATATATATATATATATATATATATATATATATATATATATATATATATATATATATATATATATATATATATATATATATACATACATACATACATATATATATATATATATATATATATACATATATATATATATATATACACACATACATACACAACCACCAGCCACATCAGTTACACCTCCTCATATCTACACTATCACTGTCCATTACAGATCGTAGTCCATCTCTTTCTCTGCATACATTGCTAATCCCCTATTCACACTTGTTCTTCAGTAGAGAGGACCCCCACAAGACCATTATTTGGTATTATTTGGATGGCGGATCATTCTCAGTACAGCAGTCATACTGAGTGGTGGGTGTGGTGTGTCAGTGTGTGTTGCACTGGTATGAGTGGATCAGACACAGCAGTGCTGCTACGGTATTTAAAAACCTCAGGGTGACCAGTGGACTGAGAATAGTCCACCAACATCCAGCCGCCAGTATCCTGTGAGCAGCATCCTGTGAGCACTGATGAAGGACTACAGGATGACGATCTGTGCAGTAACAGATGAGCCATTGTCTCTGTCTTACCATCTACATTTTCGACCAGTAAGGTATGAGTGTCTTATAGAGTGGACAGTGAGTGGACGTAGTGTTTAGAAACTGCAGCAGCGCTGCTGTGTCTGATCCACTCATACCAGCACAAGGCAAAACAAGATAATTCACCTGAATGTGATGGCCATGTAATACTTGTATATGATGGGCTTTTGACTGTACATAAAACAATGTAATGTAATACTTAATATTATATATATATATATATATATATATATATATATATATATATATATATATATATATATATATATATATATATATATAAATGCAGCAATACAATGAACTTAACTCTTGGCAACACAAAGCTCAAATCTACCTCTGCCCATCTGAGCTACTTCTAGTAGTTTCGTGTGTAGAGCCAGGAAAGAGCAACCCTAAACTGACGCCCAATCACATGACAACTGAATCTGTCCAATGAACATCCATCTCGATCTCAAAAGACCAATCATTAGCACTCCCTCCATGGAGGACCTTATCCACCGGGAAATCGATTCTGAGTGACACAATCTCCGTGTGCCTCATTAGCCAAGACATCCCATAATGCAATGCGACAAATAAGCCCCTCAGGTAAAAAAGGTGTGGCCTCTGCTGGGCTAAGTAATGCAATTAGATCACTCCAAAGCTATCAATCATGATAAACGGGCCACAATTAACCAACTAGCTATTATTGTTCTTTTGCTATTGTATTTAAATGCACTTTCATAACTAAACAGGCAATACACTCATATGAATTTACATATAGATTCTATAAAAAAATCTGATATGGGAAAACAATAACTTCACATTACATTAAATATATTTCTTATATATTAGAATCAGTATCAGTGTAGTTTCAACAGAATTTCTCACCGCGCTTCAATGAGCATTGAGTGAGAAATTATTAATATACATTTGAACATTTGCACTACTGCTGGAAATACGTTTGACTCCTAAATATTTTGCTTTTCATCAATATGCATAGAGCTCTGTTCAGGGGAGTGAGTGATTAAGGGTGTAATGTGTCTCAGGTGAGACTTCAGCATTGCTGTTAGGAAACCAGGTGTAACCTGGGACGTAATATGTTCCAGTGTTGTCTCTGTAAAACATATGTTTGTGCACGTGTTTGTGCATCCCTTGTGTGTTTTCTGGGGCGCCTCTGGGGCTCTCCAATGGCTTAGAGGCCTTGTTCCACAGTGCATATTACCACTGAGACAAGATCTTATTCTTAGGTTGTACACTAGTGTGTGTTAACACTGGTCCAGAATAGTGAGATATCTCAACATTATAACATATTCGAGATGTTGCAACCTATAACTGACTGAATATTTATATTTATATATGTTAAAAAAAGTGACAGAAAGGCTCTTTTGTGCAATTCCTTATAATATTAATATTATTAATATTGAAAAAACTTGCCTAAGTTGTTAGGTAGTTATATATGAGGGTTCTAAGACAGTATGATTTATTGTTTTCTGTTATATCTGTTATATGTACACTGCAAAAAGTATACTGTGGTCCTTACTTTTGCCTGCTGGACCAAACTTACTGTAAATTTACAGTGTGTTCAACATTAGATTTCATCCCTGGGTAAACAGTTAACTCACACGGCCTGAATCAAAATGTACACTATAGTGCACCGAGCTGAGTAATTCCATCTTAAATCTGAAGAAGATTGAAAAACAATACTTTTGACTTGAGTCAGCAGCAGCCAAAAAATTAGTGTGGAGAGAGATTACATGGCATAAATAATAAAAAAAAATATATAATCTTAAAATACTAAGTTTTATATATATATATATATATATATATATATATATATATATATATATATATATATATATATATATATATATATATATATATATATATGTTATAATGTTGAGATATCTCACTATTCTGGACCAGTGTTAACACACACTAGTGTACAACCTAAGAATAAGATCTTGTCTCAGTGGTAATATGCACTGTGGAACAAGGCCTCTAAGCCATTGGAGAGCCCCAGAGGCGCCCCAGAAAACACACAAGGGATATATATATATATATATATATATATATATATATATATATATATATATATATATATATATATATAGTGAACATTTATACTGCCCAGCTCTAACATGTAGAATATAAATTCTATGAACTAAGGCATTTGCAGACAAAAAGTTTTTTTGTTAACAAAGAGTCAGACCAACTTGCTATATATTCTCATCAAGTAGAATAATTATTTTTATAGATTTAAAAAAAAATACTGTAAAAGTATATTATATATTGTATAACTATTATTGTATAACTATACAATATGTTGATTCTGTCAAAGTCCACCAATTAGCAAAATAATAATTAGGAAGAGGCACAGAAATCAAACAAGTATATTTTATTTTACCATGGGTGGGGCAAACAACATATATAAAGATATGAAAACCTTCGCTCTAGCCCTTCTGTAAGCCCTAGATATACTAGTGATTGTGAACACTAGTGATAGCCTAACCAAGTTTCATTCAGGTGTTAGAAATGGAAAACAGTTGAGAGTAGCTCTAGCGCTTTAGACTGAAAGAGTCTTTGTATAGTTGCAACAAGTTATATGCTTAGGCAAGTTAAATGGTAGTACAGTTTGCTGTATGCTGCTGGGAGACTGCTGCTAACTTCATTTATCAGCGGCATTTTTTTTTATTTCAATTAAGCGGCATCAAATTTCCCTGTTCCACCTTAAATATGTTCACACATTTCTGCCACCGGCAGCATTACAGCTGTTCCATGAATTCAGGTGGAAGAGGAACGTTTTGAAAAGAAGCTGGCAAATCTCTTTATAAAATGTCGGCAGCATTGAATGAATCGCAAGAAAGTAGGTCATCACAAGAAACCCAATGAAGACAAAGTCCATAACTCAACTTTAACTGAAAAAACGGTGCTTTGTTTTAAGCTAGCACTGCTGGGCTTGCACTGCTTACCTCTGTATCAAAATAAAAGTCCCTGTAAAAAAAACTACAAAACTGTTATTGAATAACTAAATGAAAAAGTACTGAACATGCTCTAATGTCATAAAATATTTATATTTTGATATCCTAAATCAGCTCATCAGGGGTAATGTTCATAAAAATCATTAATTATTACGTTTAAAAAACACAATAACATCAGTACTTTTGAACATTACTGTGATAATACTGATAACCATGATACTTTTGTTCACTGTAATCATATTACATTTTCATACACTTCCATCCCTAAATATAGTAAACTGCTAAGGCAAATATGAAGAGTATCAAAGGAAGTGAGAGATGTTGGGTCTCTGAAGTTAGTTTTCAATGCGTGCTTTAAAAAAGGATATACTGCATAGGCTGAAAATGAGACTGAAATTTAGAAACCAATGAAAACAGCAAAAGGAAGTGAAAATGGCTGCACGGAAGGCTGAGTAACGCATCTCGAAGATGATCATGGTTGATATCATTGGCAGTGATGTGGATTGCTTGATGGCTTGGGTTTAAATGTAGGACATAGAGAACCATACACTTTCATGCTATGTCACCTGGTTCATTACTAATGCTTTTCAGAAAGAACACAAGAAAGTTTTCTTATTTTCTTATTCCACAACTAAAACACAAAAAGGGACATTCTGTGTTTTGTCTAGGGCTGTAATACATCATCACTGTCTTTCAAAATAGTAATTTTACAGAACAGGCCAAAATAGTTCTTCACTGTCAATGTAAGTTAATGTAAACTTTTAATCCAAGTGATATTGGAGCATTTTTATTGGTCCATTCATGAAACTATCACAGGATATAAAGGGCAACTGTTGTGATAAAAAAGCAAATTACCATTAACAGTCAATTACAGCTTTAGTGTTTATGCACATGTTTTGATGGTATTCATGCTGACAATTATTTTGGTCAAAACAAAGTCCAACCTTAACCATGTCACAATACTAATTCACAGTTTTGAATATCCAGACACTATTGTTTTTGTTATTTCATATATGTCCAGGGGGTGTAAGAAAATATCGAAAATATCGAATATCAGGATATTATGTTTGGTGATACTGTATCGATTCTCAAAAACACAGTATCAATACACAGATTCCTGGCAGACAGTGAATCATTTTGTGTTGTGTTTAAACCTCTGACTGCTAGTTGTAATCCATTTTTAGCTCCACTCCAACATTAACAAGCAGAACAAGGGTGCAGTGCTGTTGTAAGCATTGGCAAACCTATTCATACAGTGGTGTCTTTTAATAGAAGGATTTGAAAAATTGCAGTATATATCTTCGCTTGCAGTATCGTAATATATCACAATACATTGAATCGTGACTGCTGTATCACTATACGTATGGTATCGTCAGGGTCTTCCCAATACATAGCCCTAATGTCCACTGCATATTTCCTTTTTAGATTTACCCATGATGGCAACAAGTAGCAAGCTGAAAATGAAAAAGCAGGAGCAGTGAAGTTCTCAGGAACAACACTCTTCAACATTACTCGAAAGGAAAAGCTACAGAGCCATAGCAAAGGCCTTAACCATTAATATCACTACAACAATATGCAATAGGAATACTCTTGACCAACAGAGGGACCAGAGAGGCTAAAACTGAAACACAATGCTGCTAAATACTTCTTACAATAGATGTCTTTAAGCTGTTATTGTCAACATTAGCTTTTCAATAAAATCTTAACAATCTTATATTTACATGTTACAGGATTTGGCAGACAGCCTTATCCAGAGTAACTCACAGATGGACAAAGGTAGAGTTAGGAGTTTTGCCCAAGGACTCTTAGTGCAACTAAGAGTGCTTTACTGTCTGGTGATGTCAAAGGAATGACATAAATTTTCATGGCTGTGCTGATGAAATGCTATTATATGTAAATATACTTACATTTCTTTTCATAATCAAGACTCGGTAGACAGACTTACTAGCTGTGCCTCAGATATTTCATGGCACTGTCTCAGTGGATGTCACAACATTTTCTTAATCTAAATCATGAAAATACTGATTTTTGGTACTAAAATTGCTTTATAACTGACTCATAAAGTTTTAAACATTAAAACTGAAGTTTGTAACCTGGTTGTGACTTAACAATCTGAGCACTTTTATTGTTTTAGAAATATCAGCCTTTAAAAAAGTTCAGCCTTTTTTTTAATCTTACAGTGCTGCAGCGAATCTTGTTTCAGATCAGAGTCTATCACTGTAATGCCTATTTTATTGGAGTTCCCAAAAAACAATCCATTCCCTACAACGTGCAGAACCCAGCAGCTCGGATCCTAACAAATAACAAAAAAAGAGCTCATTTCAGTCCTGTGTCCTGTGAACTGCACCTGCTACCTAGATCTTTAAAGTTCTGCTACTTGTCCATTAGGGGTCTAAGCAATCTGGCACCAGCTTACATTACAGAATGTCCCTCTGTTAATGTTCCAACTCGAGATCTTAGATCTGCAAATACAGACCTGCACATACCTTCCGTAAAATACTGAAAGTATGGAGAGCCCTCTTTCGGTTATTCTGTTTCAACTGGATCTCACAGTCAAGATCAGAGCTCACTTTTAAGAAACGTTTGAGAATGTATTTTTTTAACTCAGTGTTTAATTAATTAAAACTCCTACGTCTTCTTGGTACTTAAAAAATAAATCCATGCCATTAGCACACATGATTTTATATGAATACTCACAGTTACTTTTATTACTGTTAACAATAATCTGTAAAGCACTTTGAAAGGCCACCAGTATAAAAGGTGCTCTAAATATAAAGATGGTGATGATGATGATGATTAGGATTATTATTTTTTTTTATATTGTAGTAATGTTATTATTGGTGTCTGAATATGTACAATATCAACGATATTATTTACATATGTTTGTCTATGCAAATGTATAAATCTTTGTTCATATTTCTAAGCACAAAAAAAAGATAGTGTGTGTGTAAATTTAAAGTGGATTTATGTACTAGGAGTATATTACATAACATACAAAGTAGAACATACGTTACCTACAGGCTGTTAAATGGCTGTTAAGTACGACAGATTTTCTGCAGTGTATACGGTTAGACATACGTTAGGGAGACAAGCTGTGAAACCACTAATTTAATGAATAAGCCACAGTACAAACAGCAAAATACACATTTAAGTCAAACTCAAATCAGGTCAGATATCTGAATATTGTCGCTGTCCAATGAAAATCAGCCAAATACTGTCTTCACTTTCAATGTACGTCAATGGAACCAGAATTTCAAAGCTATTTTGAAGCATTTCTATTGGTCCATTCATCATGAAATTTTCCCACAATGTAAATGGCAGCTGCTGCTTTTAATTAATGTTGAAAAATAGAAATCGACAAAAATGGACAGCGACAAGATGTTACTTTGCAAGTTGGAGTTTGGTATAAAAGGGTTTTAACTTAAAGCCCAACTCAGACACAACCTATGGTTTGTTAAACAGGTCAATCGACACTTAAAGTTATATATAGGCACTTTTAACTTGAAATCTGAACAGTCAGTTAAATGAAAACAGAAATCTGATTTGCCCTGCAGTGTGAACAAAGCCTAAGCCTGCTTCTTTGCAGCATGAAAGCCAATCCACTTATATGACAGCTGCGTGCATTATTACATTTGTTTAACCGCAATGATTGACAGAGCCTCAAATTTCAATGACGGTACACGATCAATGGCTGATCTATAATGAAGGAGGCGTGATAGGAAGCAGGTAGCGCTGCATTGATTTTAACTGTGGCTGCACTTAGACCATCCCCCATGGCCAATGATGAGGCGGCTGCTTGGATGGGCCACTAGGGCTTCGGTCAAGGGGGAAAAGGGGGATAATATGGCAAACCCCCCATCTACCATCTATAACGAGCCAGCCTAGAGTGAGACATTTCTCTTTTTGTTTTCACTCTTCTGTCCACACACGCAGAAACACACATAGACGGACACATGCACTAACACACACAACCCCCAGGCTAACCCCTTACCCCCCAACAGCACCTAATTGGGCCAAATCCGTGATCTAATTAAACGTCCAATTAGAAAGAGAGGGGCCATTTAGCCGCCGGCTGCTGCACCACACACGGGAAATAATGTGATTGAAAAACAAACAGAAAATCAATGACAGCGAGAAGAGAGATGGTCAGAGGGCTAATCTAGACGGATATGCAACAGTTACACCTGAAGATAGGAACTGGGCGGGGTGTATGTGTGTTTGGGCGAATTATTCAGGACCCGTTTCACATATTAATTACATTATTTTCCAAACACACACACACACACATTCTTCTATTTACACAGCCTGTAAGTGTGTTATTTGATTATTCTATTATCTCGCTTACACAACCATAGAAGAAACATCAGTTCATCAATTATTAACAGCCTGTTTAACACTAGAGACTGCTAAGCTCCCCACAGAAACACTCACTTAGCCCACAATTCATCCAATATTAATGCCAGGGTAATAGTCAGTGTGGATTCCCAGTACATGGCAAGAAAAAACTCTTTAGTTCCCTACATCCTGAAGCTCCAACAACGGTGGCAATAGTGGTTCCATTTGACATGTTTTTCATACTACACTGTATTTGATTTGTCTGGTACTTCAAAACTTTGTGCGTTTTACCACTGCACAAAAATTAAAACCTTGATCCCAGTAAACCAGAACTGAACAGAACCAAAAACTGGTCATCAGGTTTCTGATACCTGCTCAAGATTGCTACGTTAAAGACCTCAAGGCTATTTCTTCTGTTTTTAGTAACGCTTGCAGCTAATACTAGCACTTATTTAGCAAATTACTTCTCCAGCACTCGTCACATGACTAGAAAGTAGAATGGTATGTGGATATGTGGGTTGCTATTCTTAGAATTAGACTTTTGCAAGGAATTTGCTTAGGTGACATAACCTAGTTAGGAAGGTAACACTAATGTTAATGCTTGTATTTTCACACTGGACAGAGTTTTGATACTACACATGATTCTGGGAAATTGTGTAGACATTTGTGTGACCCCAGAGAAGTGCACTATTTTATTTTATGGTAGCAAAACTTCAGATTTAATTAAAAGCTCTTGGCCAAATTAGATGCTTCAGCATCAAATGACTCAAATGACAATTATATTGTCAGTCACTATTATTACGATTCTTCCCTCTGTCTCTCAAGTAGTTGGAATAAAACAACCAACAATTTCAGGAGACCGATCCTGTCTTTTAAATGGTATGATATATATGACCACGGATATCAACTAAGAGGGTAAAAAAGTTCCATCCTGCATAGACCAGCATGCATTCTATGTTTATGCACTTATCTGATCACACAGCTTGATCATACTGACTGACCAGCATACAAGCATCAAAACATAACATGCTGGATTTACTGGTGACAAGAATATTAATTAACTTCCATTACTGTTGACCGGCATACCAGCATCCAAAGTACAACATGGTTTTGCTGGTGATCAGCCATGTTAGTTTATGCTGTTGGTTTTTTTTTTATAGCAGGGAACTTTAAGTTCCCAATCAATATATTTTGTTAATTGCATATACCACCACAACTATCACTGTCTTGACTAAACAGATGGCTAAACAGAGTTGTTAAGAAAATGCTGAAAATAGACCTAACGCAAAACCATGCATACCCTTTCAAAGACTACTAAACACTCTGTTGGAAAGTAGATAAACAAAGAAGCCATCAAAAAAAATTAAGCACCATGTGGCAAAATGCTTATACATGGATTTGCTGCTGGAAAGACCAGTATGAGAATTTAAAATGCATTTATTTTTAAATCATCATGGAAACTTGTCATTCTAAATTCATAAAGAATGTACATTTTAATGAATTATTTTCTAAATGAAGTTTAACTGAGTAATCATGAATAATTAACTCTATTATCAATCACATAACCATACCAGACGCTACCCCTACCCATGTTTCCAATTGTGATCATGGAGAGCAAAGAAGATAGATAGATAGATAGATAGATAGATAGATAGATAGATAGATAGATAGATAGATAGATAGATAGATAGATAGATAGATAGATAGATAGATAGATAGATAGATAGATAGATAGATAGATAGATAGATAGATAGATAGATAAAAAATAATGACATACAACTGCACAGGAATGACTACTGATCAGACTACTGATCAGACTATTACACTGTCTAAGCTATGAGTCAACAAGTTATATGATACTGATCACTATAAAACCACTATAAAACCACTATAAAACCATAATGACAGCCACAGATGCTGTCATTATGTAGTCCGCAATGTATAACTAGGCACATCAGCAATAGCTATTACCAGATAACTGTGTGAACACTAATACCAACACTGATTTAAGTATGAACCTTATACTTAGGCCACGCCTACACAATGCCCCTCACACATCCACAGTAAATAGAAATATTCCAATTGTTTTAGGATATAGTTTAGAATTTGGTTTAACCCATTTGAATGGAACAAACAGACCACTTCTCGAAAAGCTCCAAACAGGCTTGATGGTGTTTGGCTCTTACCATGGTGCTGTCCAGAAAAACAGGGAGGCCTCAGCAGATGTTGCCCAACTCAGTGCACCCTTGCTGGGCCAAGAATCGCTGCAGGTGCCCCTGGCAGCTCTGTTGCAAAGTCCTGCAGGAGAGAGAGCGGATCACTCACACACCGAGCACCAACCACCTGCTCCGACCTAGCCTGCCAAAGCTGCATGCCAGACCAGACTGACTGCATTGTGCTTTCACACATGAATGGTCCCAAATTACAGTGCCCTGCTTGACCATTAAAAGAGCATTTAGGGTCAAAATGATACAAAGTCAAGTCAAGTCAAGTCAAGTGGGTTTTATTGTCATTTCAACTACATACATAGTACACAGTGAAACGAAACAACGTTCCTCAAGGACCATGGAGCAACATAGACAGTGCATACAAGACACAAGTGCAACACGAACAAACAAGTGCGAACAGACAACACAACACAACACAGTACAGACAGAGAATAATAAATAATTGCTGGTAGTGTGCAAATTGTGCAATGTGTAATAAATAGAGTCCAGTGAGGTAGTAAAGTTATTAGTGCAATGCTTAGTGCAAAAATGCTTCCCTTTTTTATATCTGGGGTAAATGGTTGGAGAGAGAGAGAGAGAGAGAGTGTACATGTACCAGAAGATATCAGTTCAGACGTTGAGTTGTGTTGAGAAGTCTTGGGGGAAGAAGCTGTTGCAGAGTCTGGTCGTGCTGGACCGGATGCTGCGGTACCTTCTTCCTGATGGCAGGAGGGAGAACAGTCTGTGTGAAGGGTGGGTGGGGTCATCCACAATGCTGGTTGCTTTGCGGATGCAGCGGGTGGTGTAAATGTCCAAGACGGAGGGGAGAGAGACTCCGATGATCCTCTCAGCTGTCCTCACAATGCGTTGGAGGGACTTGCAGTCAGAGGCTGTGCAGGTCCCAAACCAGGCAGTGATGCAGCTGCTTAGGATGCTCTCTATGGTTCCCCTATAGAAGAGGGTGAGGATGGGTGGAGGGAGACGGGTCTTTCTCAGCTTCCAGAGGAAGTAGTAACAAAATCATAGTTATTCCGGAGGTCCCATCTTTAGTGTGTGCTGGGTAATTGTTAGCTACTTAAAGCATGGCTTAAAATTCAGTTGTTAATCTAAAGGTAACATGGAGAGGGTCTACATCTGCTGCTTGCAGATGAAAGCTGAAGCTTCATCTGAAGCTCAATCCCAGCAAGACTGAGCTGCTGTTCATCCCTGGAACTACAGGTCCTCCGCAGGATCTTGCCATTGTTTTGTCTGAAGATGCAAAGAAAACTTGGTGTGATTCTGGATGACCAGTTATCGTTCTCAGTCCATATTGTGAACCTGATTTGGTCATGCAGATATATTCTCTACAATATCAGCCGCATCCAACCCTTTCTCTCTCTTAGGAGGCCTCCCAGGTGCTCGTCCAGCCTCTTGTCATTTCAAGGCTCGACTACTGCAACACGCTCCTGGCTGGTCTTCCTCTGCAGGCCATCAGGCCCCTGCAACTGATCCAGAATGCAGCAGCATGGCTTGTCTTCAATCTCTCCCCAAGTTCACACGTCACTCCACTGCTGCTGTGCTCTCTACACTGGCTTCCTGTAGCTGCTCGCATTCAATTTAAAATTCTGATGCTTGCCTACAAAGCCAAGAATGGAACAGCTCCTCCATACCTTATGGCAATGGTCAAAAGTCGATCCGCACCTCAAGCCCTTCGCGCTTCAAGTATTGCTCGGCTTGACCCGCCATCACTCAAGATTCAAAGAAGACACACGGCTAGACTTCTCTGTCCTAGCACCTAGATGTGGAACGAACTTCCACTTGCTGTCCGCACAGCGAACTCTCTCACCGTCTTCAAAGACCCATCTCTTTGTGAAGCCCTTATAAGCACTAAAGCATTGGTATAAACCATAATTGCACTTGATCTTCTAGGAACACTGGTTAAGTATTACACCTATACTGTATGTAGTCTTGTATTTATTCTCTTCTCTGTAGGTATTCCAGTTTTGCTAGGTATTGCACTGTGTCTAACTTTTTATTTTGTTGTTTTCTTTCTTGGAATTAGCACTGGCACATGTCTATGGCAGTATTTGAGCTCAAGAGTAGTTTGGACTTAAACCTGTTTGTACTAGATAGAGATACATACTTTGACTGAACACATAGCACTTATGTAAGTCGCTCTGGATAAGAGCGTCTGCTAAATGCCATAAATGTAAATGTAAAATTAAAGGCATATTACTCTATAACTGTAAGTATTCAATAACTACAATGAAACCAATGTAAGCTATGTGTGAGGAATTCATATGTGGGCCCACATACAGGCCCTTGGGCTTTAACAGGGTCAGTAAACACAAAAAAGTAAAGGCAGCAAATGATAAGAGAACTGTTGCAGTGAAACATACAGGCATGTCATAAAGAGGTGCTTGAAGGTTTGTAAACACTTTACAATTTCTATATCATCGTTTTATGGTATTGACCTGCTTGGCTGCATCAGGGCCATGATGGCTGGGCATAATTAACAAAACCAGGAATCCTGTATTATACCAGCAAATTCTAAAATAAAACATAAGGATATATGTCTGTGAACTGAGCAAGACAATCCAATAGAAACTGTGGTGGGACCTGAAATAAGCAGTTTAATTGAGGAAACCCACCAGCATCGCAAATTGGTAGGTGTTATATACGGAAAAGGGGGCTTAAGCTCATCTAAGCTGATGTGTAGGACTGATCATCAGTTACTGGTAATATTTAGTTGCAGTTGTTGCTGCACAAGGGGGTCACAAGAGATACTGAAAGCGAAAGTTCACATACTTTTGCCTCTCACAGATATATTATATTGGATCATCATCAATAACTGACTAAATATAACAGTTTTGTCCCGTTTGTTGGGTTCTCTGTATCTACTTCTAGGACGTTTATGTTTTATTTTGTTTTTATGCAGAAACATAAACAATTTTAAAGGGTTCACAAACTTTCAGACACTGCTGTAAAAGTAAATAATAGAACATACGCCTAACAGTATATTATTGCAAAAAATGTAAACAGGTAGAAAATGAAGTACTTTTATATAAAAACTACACATTTCCCACATAAACGTAATCAATTAGTTCATTCTAAACTTACAGATATGTATTTACAGTGGCTTTGGGTATTCTATGCCATGCATGCCGGTACATTCTTTTCTTTATAAGCGAAACACTGTACATAAACTAAATAAATCTGAAAAAGTACGTTTTAGTGGGAAATTGAATAAAATCATGTATTTAGCAATCAGGGTTTATGACGTGTTTCAGCTGATGTCTCACAAACACCTAAATCACTACTACTACTAGTTAAAAATATCTGAGATTAAAATCTACAACCTATAATAAACTAAACAGTATGTTATGTATATCTATATGTATAATACTGGACCTCGTCATCACAGATGTTATTGTTATGCTGTTAAATCCACACTGAATCACAGCATACGCTAGTTAGATTAGCAGCCTTGCGCAAAAACCGATCACAGTCAGCTGATTCTGAAACTTAACCTGAAAACCTGCTGCGCAACAGCTCTCTAGTGAATAAAGAAAGTCAACTAAAAGTTGGTCTTGAAAAGAACAGAACTCCCTGGACGGTGATGCAACTTACCTCATTTAAGATGCAATACAGTCCGTTGTGTCTCGCCATCGGACATCACGCATCACAGGGCGCATCGCAAAAGACTCGCAAGCTATCCGCACTTTTAACAGTTTTCTAGAAGTTCTGGGGAAACGACACAATCAAACTCAGAGTAGTGAAACTTTTCTTCTCGCCACAAACACATCTGGAGACTCGCATGCTAAAAAAAACTACAAGTACCGTAAAACTACAACATCCGTGCCGCGAGGTTATCTGGGATTTGTAGTTCTACTGTCGCCTCGTCGACTGAGAAACCGCGTCTGGCTGACTTCACTTCCCACAATTGCGTTGTCGCAGCCGGGGTTCAGGTTTGGTGCCGAAGTCGGCTGTGCGAACTGTCCGCCGTTTCCTTGCAGCAGAGGAGAGGAGGTGGTGTCGAGAGACTGGGAACATTCAAAAACATCATAACCTCAATCAGCCCCACTGTACGATGAAATTAACTTCATTTATGCCCGCCCACGAACTCCACTACTTTACCTTACTCCTGGTAAGTTGAAGCATGAAAATAAGCACTTTGGCGAGTGCAGTGATTTCTTTTGCTGTAGAAAGTCATGCTAGCGAGCTAGCACTGAAAGCTAGGCGAGAGTTAGATGGATGTCAAGGTTTTGGTGCGGTGTAAGAGTGTTTTTATGTAAACTGGCATTTTATATATAGCTCGGCTGCAAAGTAGCGTCATTCATCTCGTCAGCTGCGTATGATTTCTTAAAGGTCTTCTGCTAGTAAATTAGCTGCAGTAAGCCTTAGTCGGTAGTGCTAACCGGCTAACTTTAGCCTCAATGCACTATGGTGGACAACTTACTAAGTCATTTAAAGCCAACGGACTAACTAGCCGGCCAGTTAAGTTACTTATCCAACTAGTGTTGCCTTTTTCTGTAAGTAACCCAACATACGTTTATAGAAGAGGCGCGACGTTTGCTAGCCAGCTAGCTACCTTGCTAACTTGTTTAGCTATTCACATTAGTTTAAAGTGAAGTCCAGGCAGATTTATACAACGTTTGTCTCTTGTTGCATTTCTGAAGCTAGCAGATAAATGGGACTTTAATGTTTTCCCACAGTGCGGGCGAATTTGCACACCCGAAGCCATTTTTGAGGATGAAAATCAGTAACACGTAAACAAGCTACGCCGGTACAAGCCAAGGCTGCGTAAGAAAGTTTGATCGTAAACTAAATGGGGCAGTAAATCTCCGTTAATGTCCGACTGTTTCGGCCATTCAGGGCGAAGATGCCGGCTAAAACGAAAACTGAGTGTCGGCATTTAGCCGAGTAACGTTACCTGGCAGAAACAGCAACTATGAAACTTTCTTCCTGGCGTCCGCTTCATTTTGCGGAGAAAACCATTTTAACTGTTAGGTTCTGTCATAGTCGTCAGTATATAACCGCTAACGTGTGACTACCGAATGTAAAATTCAGCATAAACAAGTTTATATGGGGTTATTTTGGGATGCATTCCGTGGCCGCATCGAGGACGCCGATTGGTGGAGTTCTCTGTTGTGGCTGAATCCTATTGGCTGGCAACCCGGAACTTGCTTCCTCTTTGCAGCGTGAAGTAAAGTCAGCGTGGGCCTTGCTGCCAGTGCAGTACAGTTCTGAAGCTCTCAATTCATTTGAGACATTAGACAAAAAGCATTATTTATTTTGTTTATTTAGGACAAATCATGTGAAATACGTGAATTGACAAGATAAATTTTCTTACTGTGTACTTGTATACATATATGCTGGCATTTTTATGCTGGATCTCAACAGTGTGTCTATAGGTCAGTCATAAACAGTAACTCTCCACCTTCTAACATTTTCATCTCCGCGTCTAAGGATGGGCGGCATTGGATAAAACAGCAGAAACGCTGACCTGTTGGACGTGCTTGAACGCTTGCTTGCTTGTGTAATTGCTGACACCCGTGGAACCGCTCCCATCTGTCTGTCCTGTACACAGTATCACTTTTATTTCCGCTGCTCAAAGCCTTTGCGGAAAATGAACACGCTGCCCTACGAATAGTGATTATGCAGCCAGGTACCAGGACATAAAGCTTCAAAAAGCTTCTGAGAGAAGCTATAAATACGGGCATGCTTGTCACAGGTGAACGTCTGCCCTCAGGCAAGAAGATCACTGAAAAAGTTACTTTTGTGCTGGAAAGAGACAACACCACCCGATTCTTTTGTTAAAACGTCAGGGTCTGCATGTTTCACAGAGCTTTTTCAGTCCTGCGGCCGCTGTCGTACTGAACAATATGTAGACAAACCCAAGTCAGCATTGCATAAAAGGTAATTAAGCCACAATGACATATCAACACCTGAAGAGGCACCTGAATCGGATTTTTGTATGGTGGTAGGGAAAATTCAAATAAGAAGCGGACATAATGAATTAGCAATGTTTTAAAGTTATTTTTCTTATGTGCAGTTCAAGCAGCTGAAATTAGAAAAATATTACACATTCAGACATACTAGCTAGTCCACAGCTGCCTCTGTCTGATGTAGCCAACAGAGCCAATGATACAAGAAGTAGTAATCTGGTGCTCATGATGAGTTTCCCTCAAAATAACACCAGCAGAATGACCCGAGGAAGAGTTTCAGCAAGTATAATGGACAAACCAATATACCACCCACCATTGATTTCAGCAACAGCTCATTAACCACCTTTTTGCACTTTATGCATATGAGGACAGTGGCCGTTTGCGATGGAGATTTGTTGCCCTTCCTGCTGTGTGAATGTCTTGAGAGACCTGGTTATGGCAGTGTGCCGTGTTATGTGGATTGTGGATTAGGCCAGGGATCAGCTCATATGTAGTTGTGTTATGTTTTGGTGACAGTAGGAGGGTTGAGCGCACTGTGAGATTAGCTGATGAATTTAAGCAGTGCTGTTCACTGGCTGCCAACGCTATGGCTGGGCTGCCCATATGGCTTGCAGACTGTTTGTGTGTGTGTTAGAATCTGTTTTTTCTGGTGGTTTAGATCCTTTTTGGTAGGCCTTTTACAGTGCTATCAGGCTCTCTCTCTTTCTCTCTTAGCTTACGACCAAATTGAAGCACTTGGCCTTGTTTCACATGGATCATGGATAAAGGCATAATATCCAAACATAGCGTCCATATGTGAACATTCTATCCCGAAATCCTGGGCATTGCGTTCCCCCTTGATCCTATAGCAGCCTCCATTTGGCTGGCAAGGTTTTTCACAAGAGCTTTTCTGAGGTCAGGCACTGATGTTGGGCTCTAAGGCCTCATGCTTGGTGTTCCAGTTCAGCCAGAAGAGACAAAAATAGACAAAGATACTAATTAGAAATGGTGTCCACATACTCTTGGCTCATGTTGAATTATAACAAATTGCTTTGACAGACTTGGATTACCTTCATGATTAGAATTTGAGGTGTTACATTTGCCAGTTTGGTAGGCAAGTAGAGTTTTAGCCACTCACGCAGACAATCTGTTTTATTACCAACATGCCATTTATCCTTAAACAAATTGTGACCTACCCATGAGCAAACTGACGTATTTAAAGAAGAACCTGTAATATCTATTGTACACATCATCACACATTTTGCCTGCTTTGAAATTCAGAGCAAATCAAACCAAATTTTTATTTATATGAGAAGCCCAACTGATGAAGCTAGGAAACATCACTTGTGATGTTAAAAAAACAAATGGTCTTGCAGAAAGCATAAAATGATAGAACTGTGAAATTGGCCCTGTACCAGTACTTAAAAAAAGATTGACAGAAGTAGCGACTTTATTTTAGCATGGTTCTGGAGTTCCTGAGAATGATCATAGATGGAGTGATTGAGCAGATACACCAGTCTCTGAGTTTCTGATATGTTGTTAGGTCTTTAAAACGTCACTTCAGAATGTAAGACTGTTGATTTTTTTCATAATAAATTGTTGTCATGTGTCAAGTGAAAGATACTCAGCCTTGTGTAGAGACCTGTGGGACTCAAAGAATTTTGATTGCATGCCGTCAACCTCTGTACAAGGGGAGTGAGTTCACGTCACTCACCAGGATCTTAGGTTTCTGCTGGGACTTAGTAAGCTTACACATGATTTGGATGTTTTTGCTGACACTTTTCAGAATTAGTTTTGAACTTATTTAGGAAGGGGGTTCAGTGGGTAGAAGAATGAGTTTTGAAAAGCTGGTTGGTCCAGTGGCCAGTTTTTTACATTTGAACGCAACAAAGTGATTACTGGACCACACTTACAGTTAAGAAATTCAACAGCATTAGAGAGAGGGAAGTATTTGAATGAAGAATTTACCAAAGAGTCATGACTTGATTAGTTTGTGTAATGGAAAGTCTAGATATAAATCTAGACGTAGTCTCCTTAACCTATAGAGGTGTAGTTGTTGTTGTTGTCAATGTGCTATACATTCAATTCACAATACATAATTGTTTATTTGCAAGTACAAATCTGGATTATATTTGGACTGTGTATGTCAGAACAGCTATATTCACGTGTTTCCACTGCACAGCTATATATTTTTTGTCAATTAAAATCATACAAATTCTTTACTTACAGACACAAATGTGTAGTAGATTGCGAGTTATCCTACATTGACTGAATGTCTGCATGTTGCATTAAGTTGAGAGAGAAAAAATCCACCAAATGTTTGGCACTAGGACTAAGCTATAGATTATTTTAGTAATTAAGTATTCTACCAATTATTCCATTGATTAATAATCAAATAAGAAATGCTTTTTTAAATAGCAATAGTTTATATACAATAGAGATTCAATAATATTATGTCAAAATTAATAAAAACTTAATAATAACATGAATGCAAATCTTAGCTAGGGACGTTATAACTAGCCACCATACTGAGTACCTTTCTTAACTAACAAGTACATGCAGCCATAACTATAGTGCTTTCTTTGCTAGAGTTCTCAAATCATAGCTTGATTTCTGTGGGCTGGATCCTTAAACTGAATGATTTCTGTTGACGTTAAAGGGCTGATATTGTACCATTTTGTTGGGCTAGACCTTATCCTGGGCACTTTTTCCATCTTGAAATAATCCCAAATTTGCAGACTGTTTCTGTTGTCATTTCTGGTCTGTTTCTTGTGTTTGGCCATTGATATTTTTAAATGTTGTTATTTGTAATTTATATATTTTCCCTTTGGCAGTCTATTCAAATCACCCACAGAATAAGCAGATAGCAGCAGTCATTATCATTTTTGTGTATATATAGTTATAGATTAAATGATGAGTTTTAGTAACATAATAAGAATAACATACTGAAAGGAACAGTAGTGGTAATATGGCAAATATGTAATAATGCAGTACTGAATATTTTGACATACTGTTTACCATGAAATCTGTTAGACATTTGATTGGATGGAACTGAGATGGAGGCACATTTTAAAAGACGCTCTCAGAACTCTAAAATGGAGTGATTTTTATGTACAAAATAATGTGTGTTGGAACTCATTCCAGTTAAATGGGTCTAGTTTTTGTCAGGTTTCTACAAAAACTGATACACAACATGTTGAAAAAAGTAAACTATATTGTAACTCATCACAATAACTATGTGTATTGCTCCATCCTGCTTTGCTTCATAATTTATTGATTACATACATAGACTCTGGACGTTCCTTCTTAGACATTCATCATTTACAACAGCTCAGGGAGGATGTTGGAGATCTTGCTAAACAGTGTTTATCTGGCCACTGATAGGTGTCCACTGTGCCAAAGCAGGCTGAGAGCTGTTAATTGTCAATTTGGCCTCTAATTGCTTTATTGATTTTCTGTAATGTAATAGTAGTAAAAAGTGGGGGAGAACTCTGTGGTTGTGATGTTGTCTAATACATTGTGCAAAGTCTCGCCCAATTTAGTTGTAGATAAACAAGATGAATAAAACACACAGGCTGTGAGATGGCTTAACTTATTTTGCATTTTTCAAAGATTTGCATGGGAATTCAGGGTCGTGCTGGCTAATTTACACGCGGTGTCCCTGAGTCTAATATAGACATACTGAATTCTTTGTGGTACTGATCCTCTGCCATTAGTGGGTCAGTGATTGAGGTGATGACAGTAGGCTAAAATACGTTCCTTAACCACATGAACCTAAGCACACCGGCATTGGGCCCAAAAAAACGAAAGCTGCTCATTTAAGTGAGTTAGGACGTGTGGACGCCCTTATTGGCAATGGTAAAACAATCTGAACTGTGAGCTGTGTCTTCCAGGTAAAACTGTTATCTATTACTGTAGATAAGATACACAAGGTTTACTTTTTCCCATTGGACACATTGTGTTTGTTTTTCTGAGCAAGCGTGCTCGTTGATTTAGATCTCAGTTCAGATCAGAACACCTAGTTTTTTTTGTTTAATTTAGGGTTTTTTAATGGAGGCCAACTGCAAAATACTGTAACATTCTAGTTTTTTTGGAGAAATTTGGATGACTTGAAATAGCGGTCCATAATGCAACAAACAGCATCAAAAATGGTGAGAAGAGTCTCTTCTGTGCTAACGGCTAAAAGCACAACTCTCACCTTTAGACATTATGATAACAGCGCACTATACAGCTTAGGTCTACCGTACTGGACCTTTAATACAAGTGCTACTATGTATGACCTTCATATTTGTTATTGATTACTGCCCAAGTTTCGAAACAAAGTAAAAACTAAAAGTGACTTTTACTAAGTGCAAATGATATTCCTATATAGGAGACATCTTCAGAATAGTTTGTGCATATTTTGTGATAAATTCTATCCCAATATGTATTTCTTATTGGGTATATTGCCAGTATAGCCATTTTTATCACAAAGACTGTATAATTAATCCTGTTTCACTGAATTTAATGCAGCAGCATATGTGAAAGGTTGAATACAGACAATTGTATCCTTAGTTTTGATGCCATTTTTAAACGTGATATTACTTTAGTGCCTAGTTGTATTGTTTTTAGTATTGGTGTGTGGATATGCACATATGTTCCTGCACTATTCACCAACTGAATGTCCTATATGGATAGGAAACTAGTAAACATGAACCTGTACCATTGATCTTCTAATATGTGCAAGAAAATACGTCATGCATCGTAAAAAAAGACCAGTGCTACATCTTTACCACGTCACCCAGACTGAAGGAAAATCACAGACTTGTAGGCTTTGTCAAATCATATTCTATACATTTTAAACTAAAGACCGCAGTAAACAAGACACAGTAGGTGCAATTGCATAGGTTTTGGCATCAGACATGAAAGGGTAAATTGTTAATGCTACATTGGCCTCCACAATACTGCTATCACAGATATGTGCTCTGTACAGATGAGAGATTGTGTCCAGATAAGTGATATATACATATTTTACAGTAAATCACCCTAGAATTCCTAATGGTTAGTTTCTAATTAAAGTTATCATTATAAACATGGTCGGTTATTGTGCTGTGAAAAACATGTTAAGTACTATTCAGCATCAACCAAGTTTAATCTTTCCAGGACTGGATCAGTCTGTCCTGAATTAACATTAAAAACACAATAAAATGCATGCTTTACGCACCTTATAGCAATACTATACTATTTAGATTCTTTTTCCTCTCGCCCCTACCTTTAAAGTAAATACACATTTGATAGGGTGATCATTTGTTTACATAAGGTGTTGATTTATTTCAAGATAATATTTATGTAATGTTTATTCATGACGTTTTGATAGTTTCTTCTTTGGCTGTGAGCATCAGTATTGAGTTTATTATTGAGTCTAAATACTCTAAATGTAGCCTTTCCACATCCCTTTCTATGTCATTTTAGAAAAAGCTCACGTGGGTAAATTTTTCTCTACTATTGTCTTTCAAATATCACAAAACCTAAAACATTCCATCTTGGATATAGGATTGTGCGATACTGACAAAAAATAATATCTGGATATTTTCTGTAATTTTGTTGATAGTGATAAATTATATTTTGCATTATTTAAAAATGTTTTCGTAAAAGTCCATCCATCCACCCATCATTCATCCATCCATCCTTTATCTTCCACTTTATCCCTGAGTCTTGGGTGGTGGGCTGGAGCCAATCCCAGCATCATTGGGCGAAGGCACTTTTTTAGTGAATGACTCCGTTGAGGTTTGCTGAGTGTGTGTTTTGCCAGACACATTAGTTGATTTGGGTTTGTCTTGGACAGCGGGCCCCTGAAGCTCTTCATACTCCTCATACTCTGTGCTAGTAGTCTGCAAACTGCCGTCTTCTGAGCAACGCCAGTCTTTTCAAATCCAAAGCAGCTCCACGCGAGTGAAGATGATCTTCGTCTTGAAGTTAACTCTAAGGCGGCAGACTGTGAGCCCTGGCGCTGTGTGTTCACTCATTTTCAGCCTTAGGTGTGTTGTTTAGGCAGCTACACTAGCTTTAACCTATGCTAGCACACAGTATGGGCACTGTCCATGCGCACTCGCAGCAGCCTGTACTAAAGCATGAAGTAGTGAACTTCTTCACTACTGCTTCACATGTGGAGTTGAGGCGTTCTGATTGTTGTTGGTTTTTTTCCCAGTCAGCATACTCGATAATACCAGCTCGTGCATCGTTAACACGGCAATTAAGATATTATGGTATGCGATACATATTGCACACCCCTACGTGAATATTTATTCAATTATTTATGTCAAGATGCCTTGCAGCTTTCAAATTGTATTACTTATCACAATTCACATCACAATATTTTGGTTTGATGATTTTTCAATATTTGATCATTTAGATCACACTAAATGTGCTGGTTGTGCCACACTGTACAAAATGCTCTCCCTGTGAGTGCAATGACCATTATTAAAGATAGCACGCTGGAGTGACGCGCACTTCACTTGAGTATCTAAATATTTGGCATAGTGTGCTGTGCTATGTCCAGTTAAACAGGCCTAATTATGCTTTCTTTGTAATGAAACATGTGGCTGCTCAGTCTCCTTTAAATACAAGCAATATCCAGGGATGCTAAGAAAAGCCTATTGTGCTGTGAACTTAATGATAGCATGTCTTGCCAACACGTACAGCAAAGACCAGCATTATGGGATGCAGTCTTATACACTCTAAGATACATTTCACGGAAGCAGAAGTGCTGCAGTAGTGCATTATAATTACAAGGCTTGGGAAAGTCACTTCCTGTGTTTTTCCTGTGTTTGCCAGGTAACCGGGCTGTACACTCCAGTGCGGGGAGAGATTACCAGTCTGGATGCGGGAAACATCGATGACATACTTAGTAAGTACACACGCTCAGGCCTGGTGACTTAACAATGACTTCAAATGTGGTTCGGCCAATGAGATTTTCAAACCGATCTCAGAACTGTTTATTTTTTAATAAATGTTCACGATTCATGTCCTTAATTTCAGGCTTGCCGTCAAACATTTATCACTGACTATGATTCAAATTTGTATGACTCAAACTGAATTCAGTTTTTCTGGCTTGGTTTGATTGAGAATTCTGTAAACATGTGCTGATATGTAAATATAACAAGAGGAACTGTTTACACACTGACTCCTAGACAGTAAAAGCAATACACAAATGTGTAATTCACATATGTGCCACTGTATTTATGTCTAAAAATACACTGACAGTTTTGTTTTTGAAAGACAGTTGTGTTCTTTTATTAGCTTTTATTTATCATCATATGTTTATAAAAAAAAATAAAAAATGAGTTGACACCAGGTGCATCCTGTGTGTGTGTGTGCATGCCACTCACATGCACTTGTTAGAGGTAGCCGTTTATCAGCTTGTTCAGGCACTAGATGAACTAAAAACGACACTTGTTCTTCCACAGATAATGCTGGAGTGGCTTTAGTCAACTTCTATGCAGACTGGTGAGTTTATGCTTGAGTTATCTGAGCAGCTGTGTCTGACTGTGTCCCCTTTTCTGTATTTATGAAGCCCAGACATAACAAACAATTCCAGTTAGAAAAAAATACAGGTTTTATTTATTAGTCCCAGCTGAATTAGGCATAGTGCTGTAAACTCTTGAACAAGTTCATAGGCTGTTGGAGAGGAGGTCAAGAAGCCGTCCAGAACAGTTACAGAAGCATCATGGGTGGTGATTTTATGTGTTTAAGACAAAAAAGTAAAGAAAGGGGTCACAAAGCAAGCAGTATTTGCTGTCTTTTCTTTCGAAAATATATTTTTTTATTTTGTAGTTTGTGTCATTAGCACTTAGCCATTAGCATTTTGTTAAAGTGTTTGTAGCATTGCTTCGTGTTGTAATAAATGTGATCTGTGGCTCTGTTCCACCTGACAAGTGCAATAGCACATAAAAGATCTTAAACTAAGCTTAAAAAATACAGACGTGCTAGTGTTTTCACCATGGAGCGCTCCATCACCGCCACATCACCGTTCTTCAACTGTGTCACACTAAATGGTTCAATACTCATTCCCAGTGCTCATATTTGAGCCAAACAAATGTGTCAACTGCAACCAAATTGTGTCACAATTGAGTGGCCGAAAGAGCAGATTAACCAGTGGAGTAAACGTGTTTTTAATTACAAAAAATTCTACTTTCTTTAAAATGGGTCTAAAGTATGTGGCAGTATCTGTCTTTAAGCCTGAAGCAAGTATGATCACTTAGGCATGCAGTGTGCATGGCGCTAATTGGTGGTGATGAGTTTCAGTTACTTAGTAACTTCATTAGTCTTATAGTTCCAGCAGCAGCATGCATGTCTTGGCTGATCAAAAACAGGGGTATTGTGTCTAGGATACAGATTTCTTTAGGGTTAAGCTCTGGGTCAGAGTTAGATTTATTTAGACCCTGACTAGTATAGTAATGTAAGCATGTGTGTGGGTTTTATTAACTGCTTTGTATGTGGTATGCTATGCAGATGAGCATGTATATGAATTTCTCTTTTGTCCTGAGGCTTTGATGGCCTAAAATAAGTGTGTGTGTGTGTGTGTGTGTGTGTCTGTGCGTGTGTGGTTTTAGGTGTCGGTTCAGTCAGATGCTGCACCCTATCTTTGAAGAAGCTTCTAATGTGGTGAGGGAGGAGTATCCAGAAGCATCACAGGTGGTGTTTGCCCGGGTGGACTGTGACCAACATAGTGAGTACACACACACATACACACACACACACACACATACATGAGCTTAGCCTTTCAAATAAATTAAACAGAATTATTGATGACCTGTAAAGTGTTTGATGGTTTAATGACAAAACTGCATCTTCTGTGAAGTGACGGCAGCTCAAAGATACCCTACGGTGTGTGCGTGTGTGTGAGAGAGAGAGAGAGAGTGTGAGAGAGAGGGGGAGAGAGAGAGAGTGAGTTAGATTCCACCCGATGAGCGCTGCAGTATTTAACCCCCAGTAGGGGGTTTGCTTTCATCTTTTTTTCCCCCTTTTCCTCTCTTGCTGTCCTCCCCCATTTCTCATTTTCTCCTTTCTTTTCCTCTCTCACAGCGCATTCAATCTCAGAGGTCCAACAGCTATTATACCTAGAATTTCTTATGTACAAGCAACTGAACAAAGATAAATACGGTTGTCCTTGTTTAGCAGCACAAAGCAAACAAGGCTAACAGACCATTTCAGTGTCCCTTTTTTATTTTTTATTATTTTCAATTCCCAATGTAGGTCAGTACCTTTTGTACTTGTCACAAGTCAGTACAACAAGTTTAGGAAATTAGGTAAATTTGCCACTTCCTCCAGTCTATATGAGACCTGCCACTGTCTCCTTTTGAATCCAGCATTAGTATTGAGCACCTTGGAGGGAAAACAGTGCATACTCAGCTATCCTTCAACCATGGCTGTGACTGTGTGGTACACTGAATAAGACGATTGGGGGTGGGGGACGTCTGTCTAACTGGCATATGATGATGTCTACAGAGAAATATTGCGATGGATGATGACCTTGGAAGGAAGGGGGTCATAGCGTTAGTCTTACACAGTCATTGGTTCAGATTTGCAGATAATGAGTAAATCTAGAGTTTTTTTACATTATAGCAGAGACACTGGCATTAGAGCAGGCAGATTGTGTGAGTGGAGTGAAAGTTGAGCTGTTTTTCAGAATTCAAACATCAGTGTTTTTCTCTCGCTCAGTAATCGCTCCAGTATCGTTCCAGACAGTCCTTTTTTCCCCCCAGACTGACTACCACTATGTTACACAAGTGGTACGATGACAGCCATTCATACAGTGTCTGCGCTGAGGAGCTATTCAGCAGACCTACATACTATCAAATAATGAGGGTGGAGAAAAAAACTTCACTCTAGACCTTCAGGAAGGTCCTAGATACTTGGTATATACACCGATCATCTTGTTTGCTTCGAGAATGATAAAGAACAAAAATGATGTAGACTATGCATAGAACTCTTAATGTATCCTCTCTCTAAAGAAGAGCATGACAATATCTACTGTCTGCAAATTTCTTGATTGTAGCGTCACTTTAAGCCTGAACCTTCTGAAAAAAGCGATATAGTGAGATCAGTCAGCAATCAACGATGGACAACAGAAGTGTCTATCAGCCCAACCAGCCCAAGAAATAGAATCGAGCTTTAAATTTTTTTGATATATTACATACACCACCTGTCCATGATGTACACCGCCTTCGCCCGATGACTCTGGGATTGGCTCCAGCCCCTGTGACCCCGACCCCGATAAAGCAGATGATAATAATGGATGGATAAAATTTACCATTTAATTTTATCTTCATCGACATATGGATATGCCAAAACATGTATGCCACCTATTTCTTCAGTTTTGCACTGGAGATAAAAAGCTAGAGATGGAGAGATTTATCTTGGTTTTTGCTTTAAGTATAATTATGTTTACAGTCATTACGTTTTTTTTTTTTGCTTTGTTTTTTTTTAAACGGCCGTGCAGCTCAGATATACCGGGCAGAATGAGCAATGACCCACCCAATGAGGGCTGAAATGCCTTCCACCCCGATGATGTCTGTCTTGTTCCACTTTGCATCTGGGAAAAAGAAAGACATCAAACAATACTAGGAGTAAATTGTACTGAGCCATATATTTTGTAAACAAGGTTTAAATTAAATGTTTCAGAATGTTGAAAGCAACCTTTGAAAAGCTATGCACTATAGTGCTACAAAGTAGTGGAACAAGAATGAAGTCTTTTATACCCTTAAAAGTCAAAGTGCTCTCCAGTGAGTTCTTTGCTCCCAACCAAATTTTTAACAAAACTTTTAATATTTATAGTTTACTTATACCGGCATATACCCAATCAGTTTGTATCACTACATTTGACTGTATGAAGCTGGATGGAGGATGGGTTCTCCTATTGAGTTCTGGGTTCCTTGCAGTATACTTCATGCTTTTAAGGTGTTTTCTGGCCACATTTGCTTTCTGTAAAGCTTATACAGAACCACTTTTCTGGAAAGCTATTCGGGACAAAGAGTTTTGAACTACACAAGTGCTACAGATGTCAAGTTGAATTGAACGTTGGTGTAACGTGTAAATACTGTTCTTTGTTCCCCTCACTAGCTGATATAGCGCAACGCTACAGGATCAGTAAGTACCCCACCCTAAAGCTCTTTAGGAATGGAATGATGATGAAAAGGGAGTACAGAGGTCAGAGATCAGTGACTGCCATCGCTGACTTCATCCGCCAACAGAAAGTTGACCCCATCTCAGAGATCCAGAACCTGGAGGAGATCAACAAAATAGATGTGAGTCCTGCTATTCACACATGTGTACTCCAGAGGCTGCCTATTCCAGCTGGATAAGGTCTAAACTTGTATTTAAAAGGAAACACAAATGGCTGACATCTTGATCCCCTCCTCACTTTCGTTCTCTTTCTCCTATCCTCAGAGGACTAGACGGACCATCATAGGCTACTTTGAGCAGAAGGACTCGGATAACTATCATGTTTACGAAAAAGTGGCCAACATCCTGAGAGATGACTGTGTCTTTATGGCAGCATTTGGGTAAGAGAGCACGGCCATCATTTATTGATGTAAGATGATGAGTAGGGCTGCACAATTTGATTGAAATACCATATTCCGATTTTGTTGCATATTTTGTTTGCTGATACATTTCCACAATACCTGACACACACACACACACACACATATATATATATATATATATATATATATATATATATATATATATATATATATATATATATATATATATATATATATATATAGTAGAGATGGAAGGATCAATTGGCTATGTATCGGTATCGGACGATTTTTAATCGAAATATGCAGTCAGCCGTTATTTCTCCAATTTAGCCAATCCCGGCAGCTGATCGATGGCGTTAAACAAATGAGCCTAATTTGTATCCAGCTAGCCTTTCATTCAGGAGTAAGAGCCCTCTGTGAAACCCCCTCCTGCCAAGTCCCTGCATTTTCTATCTGAACCACTAGGTGGAAAAACATACCGTTTTATTCTCGTCAGAGTGACTAAATCAGCTGCCTTGCGAGAGCAGTTTATGGCATTCACTACATGTGCTGATAGAAAACATTGTCCATTTGCCAGTGTTTTACCGTATGTGGCACAGACTCATCCAGGTGTTCCGTAAGGTCTGTAAAATCAACGTATCTCGTGAGGGAACCACAACAAAGACATTTAACACTACTACACTAATCTGATATGGCACTTAAGAGAACACCACGCAGCTGAATACAGTTAGTATCAGCAAAAATTGGATTTGCTGATAGGCGTGATTGGCGATTGGAATTGGCCTCAAAAATGCTGATCGGTCCATCTCTAATATATATATATATATATATATATATGCTGGTTGGTGGACTATTCTCAGTCCAGCAGTGCCACTGAGGTGAAGGGGTAGAGGGCAGAGTGCTCTCTGCTACACATATGTAAAACATGGAAAAGAGAAAGAGGGATGATGCTGTTGTTGCAGCTGTCAGGTGGAACAACAAGCCACTGCTAACATGTGTCACGGCAACATCTGCTCAGAAATGAACAGCTCTGAGAAGGCGTTGCTAAAATACTAAGCACTGGTGAAATAGCTCACTCCACCTGTGAGAGTGAAGCTGTTTGTAATATGTGAACACATTTGGTACCTCAAGTTCTCTTTGAAGGATAAACAGCTAAAACTGTCCTCTTTGTGGCGTGCAGGAACAGCTCCACAATCACTTTCTCTTTCCTTTTGTTTTCTGTTCAGAATTAACATCACACATACATAGCCATGGCAGTCTCTTCCTGACCTTCCTCACTGGTCACTTACAAACACAAGGACTTGAGCCATGACTGGTCAACGTCAAACATCTAGTTTGATGGCACTATGCTTGCTTTCTTTGACATATGACCACCATAAAGGACGTGTATAGTATATAGTCTGATCCCAGCATGAGATATTGGATGACTACTTATACAATTATAAATTGACAGTGAAATTAAGCAATCCCGTTTTGATTCACTTTGAGGGTGGAGAAAAAACTTCACTTTAAAACTTCAGGAAAGTCTTAGAATTAAAAAACAATTAAACAATTGAAAAAAATTAGGTGTTTGTTTAAAAACTCCAGCAGCACTGCTGTGTCTGATCCACTCATACCAGCACAACATGCACTAACACACCACCACCATGGCAGTGTCACTGCAGTGCTGAGAATCATCCACTTCCCTAATAGTACCTGCTTTGCGTTGGTCCTGTGGAGGTGATAAAATGGACAGTGTGTGTGGATATAAGGAGATGGTTTTAATGTTGTGGCTGATGTATCATATGTATTATGTTGTCAAATCATTTTATACTATTGAAAATGAACAACCCTAAATATGAAAAAAAATCTTTTTTTTCTTTTCCCTTTTCTGTCTTTCAGTGAGGTGTCAAAGCCCGAGAGGTTCAGTGGTGATAACGTTATCTATAAGCCGATGGGGGAGAGTGTCCCTGACATGGTCTACCTGGGTTCACTCACAAACTTTGACCTCATCTATGCCTGGGCACAGGACAAGTGTGTGCCTCTCGTCCGAGAGATCACCTTTGAGAATGGAGAGGTAAAGTCCCTTCTGTATCTTCTCTCTCTCTCTCTCAGGTCTTTGATATGTTTTCAGGTTTTAATTTGTACAGTTTTTCCTATTGATTTTTTTTCCATGTCAAATGTTTCGTGCATGTTAGCTGTTCAGCTGTACAGGGGCTCATTCATTTGCATAAGAAAGGACCCTTTTCTTTAGTGTACTTTTCCCACACTCTGGGTCATCTGTGTGTGTGTGTGTTTACACCCATTGGTGCGTTGTTGCAGGGATGTACACCAATAAGACTTGGTTGTGATACTTTCTACTGTCCAGTTTCATCACAGTTGCTTTATGCACATATGCTTTCATCTTGTACGTCTTACTTAATAGTCAACACAATAGATGCAGTCTGTGATTCTAGATACTGGCATCAATAGGCTCAACATCACTAGATGATTTCCTGCTGCTAGTATGTGACTTTTTTATATTTAGTACCTTTCCAGAGTGATTTGTATAACTGCCTGAAGCGTCTATTCTGGTGTCACAAGTGGGTGGAAGGACTTCTGTACAACCCACAGATGAGCTCAATTCACATGTGTGTTAAAAAACCTCTTAAGATATTTAACCTTAGTAGTAATCTTGAGTTTTGTCTGCATGTTTGTTTGGCAGGAGCTGACAGAAGAGGGCATTCCATTCCTAATTCTCTTCCATCAGAAGGACGATACAGACAGTCTGGAGAAGTTCCAACATGAAGTGGCTCGCCAGCTGATCAGCGAAAAGGGTGTGTACACACAGCAGTCAAACAGCAGGCGTGGAGAGAAGGGCACACACAGGGGTCAGTGGTTCAGGGGTCAGACCATGGGCATGGAGAGAAAGGTGCAAACGCACAAGGTGCAGATAGCAGGCAGAGCTTAAAAAACAAGAGTAATTTATAATCTCCTTAGCATTTCAACAGATAGCACTTCAAGGGTCACAAAAAATAGGTATTTCTGCAGCTTTTTTTTATTTTTTATTTTTTTTAACATGATTTCTCGGTTTGATATGTCGAGAATGTGATGTATCAAAGCTAACAGTTCTGAGATTTGTATTCAGTTATGCTATAATCTACCATGATTAGGTATTAGGGCTGCACGATAAATTGTATTTTTGTCATTAACGCAATATGTACTGTATTTAGATGGTAGATGCATTAAGGGCTGCAATGATATTGAAACCTTTTACTTTTAGGGGTCGTTTACTTTTCATTATGTTTATTTTATTTAAGTAAGTGATTACATAGTTAATTTTGTCACTACCAGAACAATCAAAACACTACCCAAATCCTTCCAAATGCCTTGGTGGTTACAGTTCTATTTAATGGAATTGCAGAATGCAAGCCTGTGTTTCAGTTCTTAGTGTTTCACAATGCTTTTCAGATTTTGGGACACATTTACTTCAAAACAATTGGATCAAACTGCTAACCATGTGACCTTGAGTGACAGGGATGCAGTCTCACTTCCTGCTCTAAATTGCAAGGGTGGGGCTAAACTAAGGCTCCATCTATCTACTAATATAACTTATAGTAGTTTATTGTTATCTTTAAATTAAACTTGATAACTTAAAATTCTTTTCACTTTGAAATAAATTTTAAAATATATTTCCAAAAGAATACAAATTAAGATTACAAAAATAGTATTATGTTCACAAGTTTAGGGGTAAGAGTTTGGCCAGTTCTCTATAAAAAGTTTACATTTATTTACATTATTACTATTTTTATGTGTGTCTTTGGTTTAATTAGATTTTCTCACAATTCTTGTAAATATGTGTGGTCTGAATATGTCATTTCTTAGTAGTTTTGTAGGCATATGTTAAAAACTACATACTGTTATTGTTTATGTGTAAAATACATAATAACAATAGTAATAATAATAATAAAAATGTTGGTGGTAATAAGGATGATGATTAATAAGACTATAATATATTTGTTTATTGTTTTTTTATTTTTATAAAGTGCTCATACCAGTGTCAGGTCAGAAAGCTTTACAGGCTTTTTAAGGCTCTCTAAAGCACCTGTAAAGCTTAACAGTAATACAAGCAACTATTAATATAAATTTAAAATTCTATATAAGTGAATAACATGCATGAAATTAAATAGTTAAATACAAGAGAGGCACAAAATAAATGTTTTCTTAAAACTGTGCACTGAGCTTGACTCTAATAAAAGGTGGAATTAATTTCCATAGTTTATAGGCACAATAACCGGTTTTTCATGTTTTCTGTAGTTTACGGAAGGTATTTGCAGAAGGCCAGTATCTACAGATCTAACATCACACATTGGAATATAAACAGACGCACGTTCTGTGAGGTCAGCGGGTGTGTTAAGGTCATTCAGAGCTTTAAAAACTTTGTAGCCAGTGCAGTTCTTTCAGACTGAGAGCGATCATGATGGTAAAACAGTATGACAATGTCAGCGCAGGACACAACCGCAAGCAAAAACACTCCATCTGCTATTATATAGAGAGGTTTTAAGGTTGCAGTGCATGAACCTCACATCAAAAAGGCACTGGTCTTCAAGCATGAGATGGTCAGATGAGACATTGTTCCTGTTATTTTCCAAAAGGGGGGCAAGTGCGTGTGGTGTATGCCAGGAAAATTGAATAGGCCTTAATGTTGGACTCCTACAGCAAAGGGGGGTCTTTTGGCTCGATTATGCTGTTGGGTTGGGGCATTTTTTTTAGCATGGTAGGGTCCACTTGTCACCTTAGAGGTCAGTGTTTTTTATTCAGACATTGTAGGGTTGTGTATTTGCAAGAACCTGGCGATACAGTACGTATCATGATAAAGCAGTCACGATTTAATATATCGCGATATATTGCGATACTGCCAGCAAAGTGATATATTTCAAGTTTTCAAATCCTACTATTAAAACACACCACTATATGAACAGGTTTGCCAATGCTTACAATATCATTGCGCCCTTGTGCTGCTTGTTAATGTTGGAGTGGAGCTAAAAATGGATTAACCCTAACCTCTAAAACTTAACAGTAATACAAGCAACTATGAATATTAATTAAAAATTATATATAAGTGAATAACATGCATGCAATTAAATAGTTAAATACAAAAGAGACAAAATATGTTTTCTTAAAACTGTGCACTGAGCTTGACTGTCTAATAAAAGGTGTCACGATTCCTTTTATTATCCTACTATTAAAAGACACCACTATATGAACAGGTTTGCCAATGCTTAGAATATAATTGCGCCCTTGTGCTGCTTGTTAATGTTGGAGTGGAGCTAAAAATGGATTACAACACCGCCATCTAATGGTTAGAGGTTTAAACACACCACACAATGATTCACTGTCTGCCAGGATTCTGTGTATCGGTACTGTGTACTTGGAGAATCAGTACAGTATCATGAAATATAATATCCCGATATTCGATATTTTGATATTTTCTTACACCCCTAGTCTCATGCTGGGTGACTGCGCCCCATCTCCAGGGCTCACAGGGTTACTAAATGGTTTGATGAGTATTAAAAAAGATGCAGATCCCCACTTTTAAATATATGTAAGAGGTTTTGTATTAACTTGTTTAACAGTGCTCTTCAGCAATCAATCAATAAAACATGGGGGGGGGGGCTGTTCTGGTGGTCCTACACCTCATTGAACCACTTGATTTTGTCACCTATCTGTGATCTGTGCCATTCTGACTATATGTGTGTGTGTTCTCATTTTTTTCATCACTTCCAGGCTCTATAAATTTCTTGCATGCCGATTGTGATAAGTTCCGGCATCCTCTGTTGCACATCCAGAAGACGCCTGCCGACTGCCCTGTCATTGCCATCGACAGTTTCCGCCATATGTATGTCTTCCCAGAATTCAGCGACCTCTCGTAAGTAGCCACATATATTAAGCTTGTGTATGCATATGCATGAGCGAGTGTCATATAGAGAATAATTATAAGTGCCCCCCTTCTCTTCCCCATGGGTTATCTGCTGTACCAGACACCGACCAATTAAACACCCATTATGCCTTCACCCTCTAACCATTATATATATATATATATGTTACACACCCAGTGCTCTTGGCTTTAACTTTTAGCTAATTTGTTGAATTAATTTAGCTGTACCTGTGGCTGAAAGAGCCATTTAGTGTGCACACGTGTAAATCCGTCATCACCGTGAGGATCATACCAAACCTTGTGAAACGTGAATTAAAATTTTTAACAATTGTAACAATATTTTTTTTTTTTGACATCTGATCAAGCAGTACCATGTTTAGAAAATACTATCATACTGTAATAACATTCAAGTCTGCTTTAATTGTTAAGAATCCAATTAAACAAAAGTAATTATGCTCTCATAGTAATTCAACATCAGTTGTGAGTAGTTTAGTAGTACTGCAAATATCTGTGATAAGTATATTGTGATGTAATTTATCTCAATAACAATAAATATTGTCATATTGCCCAATCCTAATTTTAGTCCAAGTAATTTTGGGCCATTTCTGTTTGTTTTTAAATGGTGAAATTGACAGTATGTAAGATGTTTGTCTTTTTATGTTGTATCTTTCCTCTGAAGCCGGTGCTGCTCCAGAAAGCATCATAATTCAACTCGCGCCGTGTTTCATTAACCAGTCCCTGGGTTCTGTATTCCATTATCCAATCAAAGCATTATCAGCCCACCTCTTTCCAGTTTTTGATGCTGCTGATTGGCCAGGAGTTTGGGTAACCGTGGCGTCTGCAGCAAGACAGACAATGTCATTATCTCGTTAGAGACGCGTGGTTCTGGAGACGGCCCGGCTTTCCCCAGCTCTTACCCGATCACTTATCTAATCAATAAAGCCGCTCATCAAGTTTACTTTTTTTTTCGTCTGTTTGCTCATGTAAACGACTGGCTTTCAGACAAAGACATGATTGTGTGTGTTTGTGTGCCTGTGTGTGTTTTTCAGGGTTCCTGGAAAACTGAAGCAGTTCGTTTTGGACCTCCACTCTGGAAAGCTGCATAGAGAGTTCCACCACGGTCCCGACCCCACAGATAGCACCCCAGGACAGGTCAGAGATAAACTAGGCTTATATGGGATGAGGGCAGAGAGGGTAGAGGTGTCGCAATACAAAATGTTATGTTTAATAACGATACAAATACGAAAACCTATTGAGTTGAGTATTGGCCAATACAAGTCCAGCATTTTTCTTTAAGCTTTCTCTTTAGGCTAAACTTTAAAATGAGCTTTTACAGCACTTGCAGCTATTATGCACTCAACACTCTGCATGCCTACAAGAGGAAACAGACAGCTAATAACATCACAACTTTAATTGGATTAGATTAGATTAGATTGGATATCAGCCCCATAACATGTTAATAACATGTTTATAGGTATTGAAATCAATATATCGCTGTCAGGCAAAACATCATACAAAATTTATTTCCAAGTAATTTTAGACCAATAACTTTCTATCAAATTCAGACTGAATACATCTTCTACTCACAAACACATTCAGTATAAGTTGAAATTGTAGAATCAACGCTTTTAATAGGATTTTGATGTAATGGCTAACGAGAGAGAAATATTCTAAAATTTACAACATACTTTAATCACCAGTGATAACTGCAACTTCTAAGAGTTACTAATAACAAAATGGACTGACCTTTCATGCATTAAAGCATAAACATACGTGTGTTTTCCTTTCGGTGACTGTATTAGATAGCTGCCTCATTTGAACCTTCATCAAAGGGTTATAGTCACTATCTGTAGTACCTGCGCTCCTTCTGATGATATTTTGCAGTCATTTGCGTGTGCTTTGGTTCGATCAAAGAAAGCTATTTGACGAGTGCAGACGTCAAACTGAAGCTCAGCACATCCTTCTGTCAAAAGCTCTGGAAAAAGCACCCGGGCCTAATGGAAGGGATGCAGGCTTCATTTAATTAGGACTAATATGTAAATGAAATGCCAGTGCTGAATCCACTGACATCTGTGGAATTGCATATGCTTAGAATGGAGAGTCCTCAAAAACACCGACTCTGAGGACTTTTGAGACCTAAGCCTATTTGTGCCAGTTGATTTTTTTTTTTTAGGTTCTGAACTGGCTGAAATCCGATTCATATGTGGTTCTAGATCAGATACGTAGCCAATATGTGGCTGAAATGAGAAATCAATTTTTTTTAAACCCAACAAAAAATATACTTATTGAGCATGAATGTGTGAATGCTTGGTGTCAGGGCTGAGATAACGTTCATGCAAACTCAAACATAAATCAATAATTAAGGAAAATTTAAAGCAGTGCTGAATTAGAAAACCAAACAAAACAAATTAAAAAAATAAAAAATTACATAATTTATGGCGATTATCATACACGTTTTTCTGCAGATCTACCAAGACTGAAACAATTGGCCAGCCACAAACCAGAAGGCTGCCGCGATTAAACAAAACAATCATGGTCTTTTACAAATGTTATTTTAATTGGAGAAGTATTTTATTTGACTGTTTATTCGATTGTTAGAAGGATGTTTATAGAACCGTACCGCTTCGGAGGGCAAACACTGTATGTGTGAAAGGCCAACACGTGCAAGGACCACACCTGTCACACACAGGTCTTATGTGTGTAACAGGCCTAACAACCTGTTCTAACAGCGAAGCAAGCGGCAGCGATGAGTCTAAAACACTGCCGGCATATTAAAACTGTGTAATTACACCAGCCAGTCAGACTGTAGGATACTGATTATGTGTCTAAATTAGTTACAAAGATGTTAATGTACCTGATCCCTCAGAAAGGTTTGGGATTGAGGACTCCCAAAATTATAGTTGAAGTCTCAGGCTATTAGCTGATAGATCAGTACTTTGTTTATATTTAGATTTTTAATGATAACTTATTCAAAACTATTAAAAACACACAAATGTAATAATACATTATTACATAATTGGCCATACTTTAAAAAAAACTAATTTATGTACAATATATTATTGTGTTCTCTTCAGAATTTAGTATTTGATTGGACAACTAATGAGCTGAAATGAAATTGTATTAACTGGCTAATATGTTGCTGCTCAGAACACATTTAAAGTCCCTGCTCTACCACAATAAACTATGAACTGGTTAACAACATTTTAAACTGTGTAAAGATTTCACTTGATTTGGCTTTTACTGCTTCTAATCTGCTGTCAGAGTCTAAGCTTGGATATTTGTAAAACATCTAGCATCAAAACATCACACTCCAAGAGTGCATGCAGTTTGGAGGCTGTAGGTTAAATGAAACCATGAGGTTTGGCAGCGACTGAAAATGAATAGGACTCTATGGGTGGGGAAAAAAGGCATGAAAAAAAAGACAAACAGTCCAGGTTGAACCAACACTAGGGTCGTTGTTGGGAATCTGGCCCGAATCAGTGTATGCGAAACAGTGCCTGTCGGTCGAGCAGCAGTTCAGTAGATTGGCGTGCACTTTTCCATCCTATTCATTCTCTATTAGAGAAAAAAAAAAATCCGGGAAAAAAAATATGATTTCTGGATCTTGTTTTCTGAACATCCAAAAAGCAAAGTCAAAGTCCGAATCACACAATCAGACCAGACAATCTGGAGTTGGAACGAAGTTGATATTTCAATATATCAAGCAAAAAAACAAGTAACAATAATAATTGTCATAATAATTAATTACGCAGCCCAACTGGACACACTAATGAAAGTTTTGTGTGTATTTATTTTTCTTCATGTTCAAGCAGGAGGAGAACAAAGAGGCAGCCAGTATTCCTCCAGAGAGTTCCTTTCAGAAGTTGGCCCCCAGTGGATCACGTTATACCATCCTCAGGGACCGGGACGAACTGTGACCTCCAACCAATGACGGCAATGCTACCATATCATCACCCAGCCCAGAACCCACGCGGCCAGCGCTGCTGCTGCATCACCTCTATTTTCATAATTTTTATTTTGGATAAAAAAGAGAGAAAAGGAGAATATCTGAAGATTTTTTGCTGAGATGGGAAAAGAAAGAGAGGAAGATTGTTTTTACTTTTATTTTTGGAGCTTGTAAATATGTGTGTGCTCTGTGGGTCAGTCTTGTCTAAATTAAATATGGATTTTTTTTTTTTCGGGGGTCGACCCTTAGGTTTTTGTCTATCCACTTTTTTTTTGTAGGAAGGAAAATACAGAAACATTGATGGTCCTCCCTGTTGGGGTCCACATGCTCAAACCAGTTTGGATCTCTTGTGCGGACCTAAGGAATCATGGGAAATTTAGCTTCCAGTTGACTCTGTGGTCAACCTGTGGTCCCCGACTTCAGTCCTCAGTAGTGTGTGCGAGTGTGTGCGCGTGTGTGCGCGAGTGTTTGCGAGTGTGTGCCTTGGTATGTGTGTTTATTAGTTTGTTTTCTTATGTACTGTGGGGTTCCAGACTCGTTAAAGTCTTCGCTTGTTACGATCCAGACCTGGTAGTCTCATATCAGCCCATTCCACAAGTATGAGTGGTTAGGAGGTGGTGGTGTGTCATGGGCAGGATTTCGAGGGGTGGGATATTTGTAAATCGGTCATCTCAGAAGGGGAATGGAAACCAAAAAAGGGTTAAATTAAAGAAAAGATTTTACAAGATTTAAAGGTGTCGTGTGTTTTATATCAGTTATTTCTTCAAGGTTATTCTTATCAATACTCATTTCTGCCTGACATCATAATACATTTTTTAAAGCAAGCTGTTTACCACTACATTACGGTTCCAGTGTGGAATCACTTGGCATATTACTTACACATTTATTTTTTATAGAATAACTTTGACAGTATATATTTGAATATTATAGATTAGACACCAAAAGGTTTTCAGATTATTTTATTCAGTGTTTCATGATGAATAATATAATGGAATTATCCGTTTATCATTTCTTATTAGCATTTTGTTATTAGGGTTTTATTGCTGTCCATAGAAAAACATGTATCTTCATTATTGTTATTTACACATTACAGTAACAAATACTAAGTTGAATGAACCAATAGAAATGCCTCAAAATAACGTAAACATTTTTTGGTTCCATTGGTTTACATTAAAAATAAAGAATGGTTTTGTCCTTTCCTGTAAAGTTGGTATTTTGGAGATGCTTGTTTTTTATTGGACAGTGACGATTTATTTATTTATTCAGCTTTAAAAGTCATTGTGGATATTTTTATATTTTGGTGAAGCTTTTGCACAGCCACTTTTCATATCTTTTCTAAAATTATTAGATTCTTATTAAAGTGGACCTAATAAAATGAACAATGAGCATAGATACAAGGAGGAGCACCTAAAGAACTGGCCGGTGGGTGGATTTTGCAGATAAGATTTGGGTGACTATTGCATTCCAGTGTTAGCAATGAAAGCCTTGTAAATTCAACACTGGTAAAGATGTGAAATTTTGAAGTGGAATGAAAGGGTTTAGTACTCGGTTTACATTCAATTTAAAATATTTTTTCCTTCCTGTTATCTTTTTGGAGATACTAGGTTTCATTCAAACCAAATGAACATGTGCCACTTCATATATATATATATATATATATATATATATATATATATATATATATATATATATATATCAATCAACAGTCCACTCTGTGTAATATTGTTAACATGCACTCACACATTTGCACATTGTTTTCTATTTGCTCCACAAAAACAGCTTATTATGTTTAAGGTTAAAGAACAAGGAGTGTACTTGAGCACAGCAGGAAGTCGACTTGGAAACATTGACTCACGCTGTACCCAGCAGTTGTAGGTACATTGAGGAACACTTTTGAAGCTGGACTTTTTTTTCCTCGTCCATTTCTTTTCTTTTCTTTTCTTTTTGGTAAGATTCATATCCGACGACCACTTTGAGGAAAGTGGAAATCACGAGAAGTGGGCGTTTAAATGAATAGCCTTACGGAGGTTTCTTTACATCATCCTGCCCACATCAGAAACCCATGACATCACAGCTTGTGATGATATCATACGCACGCCACAGAGTGTGAGCTGGTCTGCCACCTTTTCCATTAAGCGCTCGCGCGCGCGCGTGTGTAAGTGTGAACGTGGAAAGTGTGACCTGGTCCAATGTTTTGGCTGGGACTTTCCCTCCTTCCAGGCTGTCAGAGACACACGTGTTATCTCACAAAGTCACTCGTCTGCACTCGCGCACACTCACACAGACACTCTCACTGGGGCGCAGGGGAAGTCCTGCGTTTGCTGGGAGGAAGGCGTGGGGGCTGGCTTTTGTAGCTGAGTCCAGGCCTCATGTCTGAATGGGGCTCCCCCGCAAATACCCCCCTAGAAAACAACATGCCCCAGGCTGGGGTCATCTGCTACTTTGCACGTGTCAGGACAAAAAAAAAGACCAGACAAAACAAAGTAAATGTCTTTTACTTTCAAAATAAAAGCCATGCAGGACTGACACGGTGACCTACATTGCCTACCAAAAGTTATTTCTTTGGAGTAACATTCAATTTTTTTATTTATTTTTTTCCTAGAGCATTATATCAGTCCCAGTTCAACATGTTTTAAAGGTGATAACAGTAATGAAAGAAGGCTTTAGTGAAAGAGCTATTATTTGCATATATATTTTTGCTCATATACACTAGATACTTATATGCACTCAGCTTTAGGTTCATCAAAATCTTCTTTAATATAGAGAAAGCATTTTGCCTGAACACTGATTTGACAGCTTTGCACACTATCGCTAAAAGCACATTGCATGCTTTAAACTAAAGCGCATGAAAGGGGTCTAACATTTTTGCCAATGGTGACAATGGAACAGCTTCCAAATGAATGTTATTGCAAACCGATAAAGAAAATGTGTTGATTAATAAAGAACACGAGCCGGAGAAAGTACAGAGAAACCACACTCAAGTGAAAGTGTGAGTGCTTTGTCAAAGTCACAATTAAAAGTGAAAGTATGGAGTAAAAATGTACTTGAGGGAAAGTAAATGAGTAAGTATTGAGCCAGCATGCACTTGAGTGAAAGTGTTTCATTTCTGCATATGAATGTTAGAAATATTCATTTTAATGAAATGCTCGTTTGCAAATAACAACAGCTGATGCACAATGAAAGAGGAACATTTTTGAAGGTGGTCTATAAGATCCTGGAGTAAAACCCTTGAAATATTGTAAATGTATTCTTAAATATCAGTGGTGAACAGAAATGCCCAAACTCTATTAAACCCACCTCAACGTAGATGCAAACTCCTAGTAGTGTCCATATATACTAGCTTGTTAATGCTAAGCTAACAGCACGAGGACATTTTTTGACAAGACTGAAGCTTCATATTTGAATTTTCTGTTCCACCTTAAAAGACACAGCAGTTACATTCTGAGGCATTCAGGCTTCAGAACATAACAGCTGCAGGGTTTAATGTGGAACAGAAGGTTTGTTGGTTCTGGAATACTAACTAACTGGATTTGAGTTCTGGATTTGAAACTTCTAAAAGAAATCCCATGTTTTACTTAAAGCTTCTAACAAATTACACAGGGACACAGAGGCTTATAGTAAACTGAGATGTTGGTGCTGTTGTCCCACCACTTCATACGATCACATACAGGGGTTGGACAATGAAACAGGAGAGCTGAGGTGCACATTTAATTCTGCTGTGATTTGGGCAGCCGTGGTTTTATGTTTTTTGGATACAATCCGGGTTAGAACCCAACATCCCTTTCAGACAGCTTCCTCTTGCGTCCACTGTTAATCCTGTTGGATGTGGTTCGTCCTTCTTGGTGGTCTGCTGACATTACCCTGGATACCGTGGCTCTTCATACATCACAAAGACTTGCTGTCTTGGTCACAGATGCGCCAGCAAGATGTGCACCAACAATTTGTCCTCTTTTGAACTCTGGTATGTCCCATAATGTTGTGTTATTGCAATATTTAGAGCTAAACTGTGCTCGTACCTACTAACTGAACTTCACTCTCTGCTCTTACTGGTGCAATGTGACATTAATGACGATTGGCCTTCAGACTGGTCCAATTTAGCCATGAAACCTCCCACACTAAAATGACAGGTGTTTCAGTTTTATTGTCCAACCCCTGTAGGTCATGTCTATGATACCTTCTGGTTCTCTCGTTTTGGGTTATGCTGTTATAGTTAGATGTGCCGGAGTCCCCAGCCACACTCTGAAATTATTCTCTACAGTCATACTCCTGAGCAGGACTCATTTTGTCGCTTTACTTTTCCTGAGATAATGACTGTCCTCCCGTCCTGTTGGAGGATCAACAGGGCCTCCTCCTCCTCACCTATCACCAACCAGCTCTCCTGTTTATTTGTACCAACTCTCAATTCCATCACTGTTCCATGCAGATGTACCAGCATTGAGATAGGATGGGACTTTTTCAATTCACTCCCACTTTTCAAAAAGACTGCCTCATCATAGACTGCCTCATCAGAGACTGCCTCTACCAGTGCATGTTCTAAAGCTTTGCCATCCAGAATTCAAACAGAGATTCTCTCAGCTTTTCTTAGCTATTTAGCTTACTAAATTGTAAAGACTGTTTGACCAGAGATGACGAGTCTCCACTTGTGAGTCTTGGTTCTTTCCAAGGTTTCCTCCTCCAGTCTGAGGGAGTTTTTCCTCCTTGCCACTGTCACTTCTGGCTTGCTTACTGGAGGAGATATATATGTTGTAACTGTTTACAAAGCGAATTGAAATTAGCCTGTTTTAACTGGTAGCAGTTTCCTACATTCCTATATTTCCTATATTGAACAACAAAAGTACAAAAATACAAATTTTATCATCCATCAAGAGTGTGTTAAATGAAAGTGAACTAAAATATGCAGGCATGTATCTTTTAATTTCCAAAAAGTAGATCATTAGACCTTCTCTGTTGGCCTAGAAGGCCCTGGGGGTTCCCTTCTGCCAAATATACATGTGCAGATTTCAATATGAAATATATAGAAAGTAAAAAAGTATAGGAGGGTGGGGTTGGTTGACACACCTAACACTCTTTACTGTTAATCTCAAGCATACCATATACACTTATTACATATATTACATATTCATTCATATTATTATATTCACAGCTGTGCTGTGCCCACTCACTGTCCACTTTATTGGACACTCCTACCTTGTAGATGTAAAGTCAGAAACAGTCAGTGCTGCACAGATTGTTTTGGTCATCCTCTAGTCCTTCATCAGTGGTCAAAAGACATTGTGGGTGATTTTGCTTGGTGGACTATTCACTGTCCAGTAGTGAAACAAAGTTGTTTAACAACTCCAGGAGCACTGCTGTGTCTGATCCACTCGTACACACAGTAACACACCACCATTGGTGTCACTGCAGTGCTGAGAATGATCCACCACCCATATACCACTTGTTGTAAGGTGGTCCCCGTTGAGGTAATAACCATTGAAAAACAGGGTGAAACATTTATTATTATTTTTCAACATTTATCTTTAAAATACTTCTATAATGTTTAGTTAGGTCAATACATATCTGGATGCCAACAGAAGTGTTGTTAGTTTAGTGGTCTACTGCAGCAAACTGAAGTTGAAATTAAATAATAAATATGAGCTCAAAGTGTGGACTTCCAGCTTTGAATAAGGAATTACAACCATTTTTTATGTTAAGGGGCTTAAAAGTGATCATAAACAAACTGTTATTATTGGTTATTTCCTAAGTTATGTCCTGCCAGACCTTTACTGTCACACCACTTCATGTGATCACACAGGTTTGTTGACGGTGAAGTAGGGGGGGTTCCAGTGTTTCAGGGTGGTCTCATGTCTATGTTACCTTCAACTTACCTTCAGTAAGTGAAATGCATGCTCGACCGGATTGCCACACAAGATGAGGTGCTATGCTTTGGAAGAACAGTTTCAAGAACAGTTTCTTTCCTTCAACACACTTCGGTTTTCCTGTTTTTGAGGTTTACGTATGATTCACATCTTGTGGTTAAACCCTCTATATTTACTCTATTAAAGTCTTCTCCTGATTGTTGACCTTGACACATATACGCCTACCTACTGACAGGTGATCATGACCTGGAAAATAGTTGTTCTGCAATTAACCACAGTTGTTTTGTGAGGCCTTTCAGGTCTTCTTGCTGTTCTGACCTTACCAGTCTGTTTTTTCTATTTTGAGAATGTACCAAATAGTTAATTTGGACATACCTAGCATTTTTGTTATCTCTCTTATTTGTTTGCTTTCATTTTTCAGCTTCATGATAGCTTGCTTGACTGGCAATAAGACCTCTTTGGACAGTCTTTTGGACAATTTTCTTATACTGTTCAAGCATGCTCTGTCTAAAGTCACTTTCAGAATCACTTGTATGTTAAACCATGTATGTTAAACATTGAAGACAACTGTCTCGGTGAGAGCACACGTGTGAAATAACATGCTGAACAGACTAGACAAGGACGATGGCCGTTAACAAATAAGAGGAAAAGTACACTAAAATATAATACACAATACAAATAGAGTATAGAATAAAAATAAGAATAATAAATAACAACGAGCTGGAAAAAAGCTAAAGAGATGTGTGGTATATGCGCATATATGGATATCTCTACATCTCTACAGGTCTGAGTAGACATATAAAAACTGTTATATACATAATGAAATACTGTAATAAAAACATTGTCTTGTACAATAATGTTGTCTGCAAAGGTCACATACTCAACTAATATGATAAGATATCAACAGACCGTTGGATGTTACGGAAACATCTAAATTACATGTATTAATGTACAAAAACAGCGTTTTTACAGTTTTATAAGTGAAATTAAGTACTATTATATACATAATATTACAAAATGATAAAGATTTGCTAAGTGTAACATCTGTACAGCTGTGCAAATATGAGTTTTAACATTTAACAGTTTAAGTTTAAGGTGTGCAAGGTGTGCATTGTACTTATTGAGAGCTATAGCTCTGGGAAAAAAGCTGTTAGCATGTCATGTTGTGCAGGGTCTGGGTGGCCCTGAGTCGCTGGAAAAGCTGATGTCCAGGATGAGAGGGGTCAGCTGTAATTTTGCCAGAGTGCTTTATCACCCACTGTAGACGTCCTGAAATGTTGGCAGACTACATCAAAAGATTTGCTCTGCTGTCCAGATTGTGTGCTGAAGTTTGGCCTAATCATGTGAAAGGTAGGAGAAACCAAACTAGATGGCTATGGAAGATGTAATGGATAATTTATATCATCTTTTGTGTGTTTAGAAGTAGTAAGTTGCCACTGCACTAGAAGACCAACTGCTCAACTTACTACTGCTTATCACAGTTGGCTATAAGCCCCACCATGTTGGTGTCATCTGCAAGCTTTAGGATCTTCACAGCTGGTTACTTGGAGACACAGTCATTGCTGTTAGAGCTCCAATACACCTTAACAGTGTTTTGACACCATCTTATTCCACATAAATAAACAAAGAGTCCTTTTTACAAGACAAATTTCCAGAACCTCAATTGATTGACCAAACAAATCCAGTACTTTTAAGACTACAATAAAAAAAGAAATGAATTCAATAAAAAATAATAAAAAAATAATGTTTTGTTATGTAATTGAGAAAATATTCATTTCCATTCTGTTTGAAAACAAACTAAACTTTTAAGAATGTATATGTAGACAATCTATTCAAACTACTGGCTTATTAACTATATTGACTACTTTTCATTTGGAGTTATCACGACATCCTTAGGTGTTATACAGGGAGCAGCTCAGCTTAGCAAATGAAAAACAAAAAAATATTGTGCCAGCCAGTGTTGTATATAAGCAATAATGTACCATATTCTTAGTAATTGAGGCTTAAAATGAGAATCAGAAGCACAACAGGTTCAGGTTTAGACCAGTCCTACAGGACCTTTGGCAAATACCATTTAAATCTTGTTTGTGCACAAGGAGGTCCCACAGTGAATTGATTTCTGTATTAGATTTACCTTCTCTGTGGCCTCTGCCATCAAAGCCTTACGCAAGCTACATGTAAGCTTAAATAAGTATTAAGCTTTTGGTTCCATGGTTCAGCGACACTGTTGTTGATATGGCAGTAGAAAATAAATGTTTGGGGAATAGGGAAAAAAAAACTTTGCCTAATTTGCATAAGAACATGGCTGCTTTGCTTGGACGTCAATGGAAAGTCAATACATTAACAATGAAAAAACGTATGGTCACATCACTGTCACTGTGTTAATACCTTAAATAAATTAATAATGACATCATAAAGATCATATAAATATATATTCATATAGCTCTTTTAGAGGATGTAGTCTAGCTTGCTGCGCACCACAGAGGTCTGTTAGCAATACGTTAGTGTAAACAGTAGCAACGACACAGAAACTTTTAAATACTGTAATAAAAACATTGTCTTGTACAATAATGTTGTCTGCAAAGGGCACATACTGAACTAATATGATATCAACAGACCGTTGGATAAATCTAAATTACATGTACCAATACATTAATGTACAAAACTGCATTTTGTCAGTTTTGTAAGTGAAATTAAAACATATTCTCTACTGCAACTCCTTATTTGCTGAATTTAACATACTGGAAAAACAAGCCATTAGATGTAGCATGTGCAAACGTTCTGACACACTTTATATTTAATGTCTCTTATGTATTAACTCAACAAATAAACTGACATTGCGCATTAAAATTAGCAGAAAAATGTTGTATTTAAGGTTATTCATTTTCACATTTTCAATGGGGGTGTTCAAATTTTACATACAACAATTTGTTGATAAATGTAATACAATCAAATGGAATAAGATCTGGCATATCACACATATCTTTGAAATCTATAGTACACAAGCATGCAGGATTTTAAAACTGTGTTCCAACTAGTTTTTTAGTTAGGGCTTAACGTTTTGCACTACAAATCCTATTTTGGTGTTATGGGGTGGTTTCTGATCTTTTGGCAAGTTACATTGACATGAAACACATCACTGTTTTTCAACATCTGCCAGACCGTTTTCATTTTTATGGGTGTTTCCTTACTCTTGAGACACCCTGTTAATACTGACTGCATGTCTAATTTTTAATACTAAGTGGTCAGTGTTTTTATGCACATTTCTTTATTTTAGTGATTAACAGTTTTTAAAAGACTCTTAAAAGCACATATAATGTTTTTTTGGCTGTGCAACCCCTGCATCACTATATTTACTTGCTTTGTTGTATACTACATGCACTGTAGCTTCTATAGCACAAATGTCACAACTTTTGATGTACCTTGAACCTTTGAACATAGTGGATATACTATGCTCACAAGTTCAAATTCATACAATTCACAAACAACCAGGGTGTGCTCAATGGACTTCATGATATCACTCATTTTAAAATTTGACTAATCCCTCCATCCCAAATGTTTTTAAAACAAGTTACTTTTAATAGAAATTACTTTGTACGTTCAAAGAACGTTTTAATACATAACGAAATAATAATTTTATCAAAAAATTAGTCATCAAAATAGTGACATACAGTACCAAACTATGCCAAAATCTTGAGATAAGAAGTGATTTTGACTTATTAATTTGAACCTGAAAAATACCCATCAGAAATGAGTCTTCATACAAAAATCATGTAAGCCAAACATGGTTTTATTGCACTGGTCCGAAAGTAATTACAAAATTGCAACTATGTAATCTGCATAAAAGTGAATAAATGCTGATTTTGGCAAACCCAACCAGCACCAAGCTTTGACAAACTGACAGTAACTAGCAATTACCATCATACATCTGCAAAATCAGTGTATTTATTATTCAATTTTTACTTCAGAGCCTGATGTCATGATGTCAAGACATGTTAATATATTGTTTGTACTCTGCACTTCTCATCCATAACTTGTACATTTCCACAGTGTTTATATACAGTTAAATTTCTACTAAACTAGTTAAACTACACACTCTGATAAAGAAACCTTCTGTGGCAATTTATTAACATAAAATTATAAAATAAAATATTGCATTTATACTCAGTTAAAAGTACAGCTTATCTCATTCAGAAAAATCAGATTTTCTGTCAATCTAAACAGTAAAACTCAATGTTTAGGATGCAATTTGGAGCCCCAGGAAAAATGTAAAACTAAAAAAAGTGTTCTTTAAACTTCTGAATTTGTTTAATCTATTAAGTGACTTTCCAGGTGAGTTTGTGTCAAACAATACAAGACCAAACTTCTATGAATTATGGCCATTCTAAATGCACTTGATGATTCACTTCTGCTACAATACTTATGTAATCCTGCATAAAAGCAATAATACCCTACTCCCCAACCCCCCTGATCTGTCCTATCAGAAAGGAGACTCTCATTCTGCCTCCTCACAAATGCCTGACAAAAGAAGTAATAACTGGAAACAATATTAAGATTTTTTTACATTTATTTTGAACATTCCTGCTGCCTAATAGCATATAGGCACACATATTACATTGTACACTCCCAGTTATGTGATAAATCTTGTCCATATCACTCATAACTCCACCTAAGACACACACGACACCCCAGTGAAAGCCTGGCATCTGTGCAAACTGCCGCAGCTCGCTGGATCAATAAAAGAGACGCGGTCTTTGTTTACTATCTTTAAAATGTGCTCCAATAAATCGCGTGGCCCATGGCCACCGTAAACGCACAAACACTTTGACCAGCAGTCACATCAATACAGAGGTACTAAAACACACCCGTTAGGATTCAGAAACGGAAACGAGTGGCGGTTCCTTGCTTTGGTGCATAAACGGTCGACTATATAAGGCGGTATAATAGAGATTAGCAGTAAAAATAAAAAGAAAGTCCACTTGGTGCACATGTTATTTTGCAGTTTAACCCCTTAAACTACAGGATTATCTTACAGGTAACTGACGTTAAACTTAAATGATTCAAATCATTCATTATGATATAGTATGTAAACACTAACAATTAAAAAGTTAATTCTTCAGTTCATATGGTCAATGTTCAGTGAGATTAAGATGCAAAAACATACAAACCCCCCACAGAAATGGGTTACGTGGCTCTTTGGGAGGAAACATTTCCAAGAAAAGTAAACCTTAATCACAGCATTTGCAAGCTATATTGTTACAAAAGTGAAGGAGTTTGCAAGTGTGAAGTTTAAGGGGTTAAAAGGTGCTGCAGTTAGTTTGTGTATGTATTTGACTCCAGAGGCCCCAGGTGTGTTATTGCACATGTTCATGCCCATCTTTAGTGTTGTCAAGCTGTTGAAGGTGCAGCTCCACTCTCTCTTTCTTCTTGCGCTGGATGAAGTTGCCTCCAGCAAACCCCAGCAGGCCACCCCCCACAGCGGCCGCCACACCAGCCACTTTAAACCCAGCCAGTAGCCCCAAAGGACCAGCCAAAACAGTCCCCACCACTGCCCCCGCCACAGGTAACACAGCTAGGCTTGAGCGCACTGCCTGCAGAGATGCAGAGAGAAACACAAGAACTGTTACTTTGAGGCATGCTAAACAACATACTGCACTACATGCTACACACGTTATAACGCATTACTCCTCAAAAGTGTGAAATCGAATAATAAATAACATAATAATATTAATATCATGAATATTAATATTATAATATTTGATCGTATATTGGAGGTGGTTAAATAATATACCATTCTGTGATTATCTATTAATGGTAGTTTTTTGTTAAGTTGGCAAAACTGTCTATAATAAGTTGTGTTCGCTTAATCATTTCCAAAGCTCTCCTCAAGGAGGTCCAGTTCAATAGCCAAACTTGTGTTCCTTTAACTGTATATTTCTACAAATATTGAAGAAACAATTTCTTCTTGTTATTTTTACTGTGATTATGTTTAGTTGTGTTTGTGGTAATGGTACATAGCCTTTAAAGGTAATTACTAGCATCATATTAGAATTTTTTCTTGCATCAACACTGGTGTTATGACTGAAATAATGATCCACAGTAATATACAGTACTGGGTGAAATCAAAGAACAATGTCCATTTATTATATTTAACTGCTGTTAAATTATTCATATTTTAGCATCAGGAAATAGCAAATATATAGTGCTGTGATATACAGAGCTCCCTTCAATTTATTCTAGTTTTGCTGATTTGTCACATTTAAATGTTTCAGATCATCCAACTAATTTTAACATAAGACAAAGAAAACTCAAGTGAACTCAAAATGCATAATTCCATTTACCCCGTTAAACCTAATAACTGGCTGTTCCATCCTTGGCAGTAACAATGGCAACCAAACATTTGCAATAACCTGTGATGAGTCTTTTACATCAAGGAATTCTGGCAAGTCTTTGCAAAATTGTTTGAATTCATTTGGCTACACTGGAGTGTTTTTAAGCACGAACTGCCTGTTTGAGGTCCTGCCACAGCATCTTAAAGGGATTCTAGGCAGAACTTTGACTCACACCGAAACCTTAATTTTAATAAAGTAGCCCCAGACCATCAGACTACCACCACCAAGTTTGATTGTTGGTATGACGTTCATATGGTGGAACGCTACGTCGGTTTACAGTACCTGTATCAAGACCCACGTCTTCTAAAAAGTTCCACATTTGACTCATCAATCAAGAGAATATTGACCCATGCTTTCATGTTCTTTGGTTTATGCCTTCTCATGGATGCCATTTTTGCCCAATATCTTTCTCATTGTGGAACTGTGTACGTTGATCTAGTGAGGCTTGCAGGTTTTTAGATGTTTGTCACTGTCCACTAGGTGAAATTGTGGTTTGGTGGCCATTCACCACGGTTTCAAGTTTTCTCCAAGTTTTCTCCATTTGTAGATAATGGCTCTCGTCATGGCTTGATGAAGTCCCAAAGCCTTAGCAATGGCTATCTGTGCTGCTCTTTGAGACCTTCTAACTGTTTCAAATTGCCAGTTCTACTTAAGTGATGGTTAGACTCAACATGTCAGGCATCATGCCTGGGCGTGGTAATGAAACTAAACCCAACAGTCAATTAAATTTGGTTAACTGGATGACTGAGTAGCTAAGTGGGCTATTACATGTTCACACAGGACCAGGTAGGGCTAAACAGCATCATTCTGAGGTTTGGCGTTCATAAACAATCAGATGCCACAAATATGCAAAGACCAAACTTGGATGGGAAAAAAACTTTTTCAGCAAAAAATTCAGAAGCCTCAACAACTAAACAAAATATTTTTCAACATTTAGTGTGTCCACGCTTTGCCTCTATTACAGCTTCCATTCTTTTCAAGAGATTTGCTCCCAGTTTTTCCAGGAAATATGCAGTATTTTTCAGTTTAGTCTTGTATTTGCTGTAATCCATAACAAATGTAATTATGCTGTAGTCTGGACTTTGGGATGGTCAGTCCACTGGTGACGATACCAGCAGCTTCTTTGTTTGATTTGCACATTTTCATTTTTGTTAGGGCTTTTTGATATCTTTTAAGACCTATAGTCTTACGTTGTCCTGTGGAAGGATGGACAGAAATATCTGTAGTTCTTTTTTTTATTCAAAGCAAGAATGGAGCTTCTATTTATCTGATTGTGACAATTTTGGTGGTCTACCTATCTTGCATGGTTATCAGGACTCTCATTTTCTTGATAACCTTTAAGGTTCAGTTTTACTTTTCTTTTGACTTTCTCTTTTCGTTATGCAAGTAAATTATATTATGTATACATTTTTCAGAAATATCTCCTAAAATACAATAATAAATTGTACTTAATGGCCAATTTGGATAGAAATGAAAAAAAAAAAAAAAATTAAAGTGGTCTCTGACTTTTGCCGAGTACTATACACAGAGCAATATTTCTTGTTCACAACAACAGAAAATAACTGGTAATCTGTAATGTATAGGTGTATATGTGAGAGTTGGGGTGAGGGGGGAGCATTAATGCAAGCCAGCCAGAAACTGTATTTGAACCTCATACAGTTCATATGCTATTTGTCCTGATAACAGTGCGTACACACACTATTTCATTCACAATAAAACAGGTCCCAAATTGATGTCTGTAGATCAAACTGGAGCATATTGGGTGAAACGTAAAGCTATTTTAGCCAAAACACTCTTTAATTAGAGGAAGCAAAACACACACACACACACACACACACACACACACACACACACACACACACTTAACAGATTTTATTAAGATAGTTAACTTTAAAGGCAGGGCCGCCCATCAAACAGCACCTTTCTGCTCTTCTCATCTTTCTCTCCTTCTCTCATCTTACCATCTTCAGAGGCGCTTAATTATCCACGCCACCAGCAGAGAGAGAGAACGAGAAAGAGAAAGAGAAGAAGAAACAGGTACGCTACGGAGAATTGAGATGTTGCTCTGATAGTTCTGAGCCAGCATATTAAAAAACGGACTCAGTATGTGAGTGTTTGTAAAATAAAATAAAATAAAAACAATCTTAATACAGAAAGTATTGATTTTATGTCAGAATTGTTATTGTTATGTTATTATCCAGTATTAAGTTTAGCTGATCGGTGTTTCATTTGGTTAAATCAGGTGAGTTGCCGAGCAGGTCTATGCACTATGTATATGAACCTGGCAACATGATACACAGTATGATACAAAGATTATGATTCAATGTAGACTGCTCAAAAAAAAAAAACTTAGGGGAACAAATAAATCACATATTAGACCTTGATGAACTAAAGATGCATGTTGAGAAGCTTTCCTTATTTAACAGCTTATACACTGTTGAGGAAAAATGTATTAGGTTTATAAAGTAATTAAGGTTCACTCTCCTTGGGTTAAAAGCTATCACGCTTATCCCAATGATTACTTTAGAGGTTTTTAGAGATGTCCTCTTGCTCTTAAAAGTAGTATGACTCATTTATTAATGTTGCCTTGCTTGTCACTTTATTATATGGGCAGTAAATTATTCATTAATGTACAAACATTAGACTAGAACAGACATTGGACAGGGGGCATTTTTACAGGGTCATAACACTCAATTATTCCCTAAAGACATTTGACAACCACAAAAATGTGACTACATTGCATTGCAATTTAAACAGTCATGTAACACACATTTAATCCTGTTAATGTGCCTTCCATCATTTTTTAGGTAAAGGCAAAGCAATACAAGTTTGTTTATAAAACATCTTTCTTACGAAATTATCAGCACCTTGAGTGAAGAAAGTCAAAGACTTTCCACCCTTCACCGGATAGCATTTTGAAGTAAGGCCAATAAAATAATTAAAACACCATTCATCAACTCAGTAATAGTGTTTATAACATGAATGTAAATTAAACTGGACAACAATGCACAATTATACATGTGCTTTCTGCGGAAGTGAGGAAGAATATCACTAAAAATAAAAGCATGAACATTTAACCCCAAGAGACTTAAACTTAGAATAAGTAAAGTTTTCCTAAACAGTGTATGGGCTGTTAAACGAATACAAACTTAAAGAAGATAAAGACTAGAGTTGAGAAAGAATAACAATGTGCAAAATAAAGTGTTGATGAACTTTGTGTCTAAAGGGATAAAGCCAGGTCATTTTGTCTGTCCAGATATGAGACATTTAACTGAAAATAATGTAGTTTTTTTCAAAACTATCAATGAAAATGTTTATTTAAAAACAATCTTTCAGTAAAATGAAAATGAAAATGAAGCTCTCCATATTAAATTGTTTATGAATGTTGATTTAAACTTTCATGAATATGCTATGAAATGTAATGTTATAAATATGTTATAGACAGTCTTCGGACAAAGTGTTACAAGTATTTGCATATATGTATGCATGTGGAACATACGTATGCCCCCCTGACTAGGTAGAAATATGTGTGAGTGTGTGTGAATGTGCATGCGTGTGTGTGTGTGTGTGTGTGTGTGTGTGTGTGTGTGTGTGTGTGTGTGAGATGACCACCCTCTGTTCCTTTTAGTAAAGACATTGGTGAGGCCACTTTCTACACAGAAACTGAGTGCTCAATGGAACTGCATCAACTACACCCAGAAACATTTCAATTCTGACTGAATCGATACAACACACACACACACACTCACTCACACACACACACCATATACCCTGCCTCTGTGCTTCACCCTTCCTTTACTCAGCGAGTGTGTGTGTGTTTTTGAGTGTGTATATTGAACCCCCAGCTGGAGCTCAAAAGCCAGCTATAGACTCTCTTTTACACCCTTAAGCCCTCTGTTCACTCACACAGTCGCACACTCATCGACTCTCCGCGAGGGGCCAACACAACACACATCGATTCCCTCCACTGCATGCCTTTTACCACCCCTGCTAACTGTCTCTCTCTCTCTCTCTCTCTCCTTCCCTCTTACATTCTCTCTCTCGCTCTGTCTGTCTCTCTTTCCTTTCCCTCTCTCCCTCCCCCTTGCTAACTCTCCTTATGCTCTTAATTGCCGTTTCCTTGCGCGCTGATGTGGATCAATGGCCCGATGGCGCGGCTAGGCCCGAGCTGAAGCAGGGGGCTAGAGTGGAATCGATCCCCCAGCAGGACTCCCCGTGCTCCCTCTTACCTTCCCCAGGCTGTGTGTCCCCTCCTCCACGTTAGCCGCCGCTACGCTAACGTTCGCCTCAATGCTGTCAATCTTCTCCTGCTGAGCCTAAGACAAGGGAAGAGAAAGTTTTGGACTTTGGCTACACACATGCATGTAACATGTCACCCACCCATGTGCGCACACACACATACACAAGCAGAAATAGGAGTTACAGTTAGTGTCAGCATTAACAAAAGCTATAAATATAATTTTTATATTCAATTTGACCAGTCGTCGAACTGTCCAGTAAAGAGTGATGGGGTGTTCAAACAGTCAGGGAGGAGGTAAAAATAGTTCCTATGGACTTTGTATAAAAAATTAAACAGCTGAGTGGGCAAACCCACATATTCAATAAAATTCTGTAGTAACTAGTAGGGCTGGAGTAAATTCAATAGTTTTCTGGCATCGACAGAATTAACATCACTGAGAATTAGAAACGTCGTACCCAACAAAGAATCGGATTTGGCCATTTAGTACGAAGACTCGACTGTTTGATCTTTTATCATATTACCACAAATTGATTTTCATAGATTTCAGTGGTGATTTTAATCACATTAACATAGTCAAATGCAATCAATAATAAATGAAAAACCAAATGCAACAGCTTAAAATAAATTTACAGCATTGACATCTCCTTATTCTTTATAAAGACACATAAAATATCTGTATAAACTAATTTAATTACTTCAATTACTTGCGACTATTTTTAGATGAAAATAAACAGAGAAAGCCTAAAATATCACAGCAACATTCCCAGGATGGGCTTATTAGACTTAATATAATAAATAAACCTTAAACAAATCACCAAACACTTGAAATTTAAGATTTAAACGAAGTAGTTGGTTGTGTGCTTCTATGAGCTTAGACAGGGTTTGCCACTCTCTAAGCAGCGGCTCTCCTACCAGCTATCAGGCTGCTAGTTGTTTCTGCTTTGTAAATATACTTACTGCTGTATTTAGACTGCAGTAAATGTGCCCTGGTCATTACAGAATGGCCACACTGTTCCACTGTAAAGTTCTTAGAAAGTGTAGATGTTATTAACATCAATGCTTCTTGGCTAGTCTGCATTCTTTTCCAGTCGGTACATATACCCATATCCAACATCTCACACTTGTCTAGTTTAACTCACACCCACTTCCTGTTTGCATATTAATATAAAGTAAATAAAGTAAGCATCTTTCTATGTAATTAAGTGAATCATTTATGGATTTGTTGAGTCTTTTCAACTGATGAAAATATACTTTCACTCATGCTACGGTGTATATGAATATTCATGAAGTAATATTTATGAAAAATGAAAACTACTTTATTTTATTTTGGTTTATTTTTGTTCTGCTGATGGCAGAACTTGCCCACATCCCATGAATGCCCCCTCTCACACATACTCTACACTCACACACACACACACACACACACACTTCTTTTCTGAAACATTGCTGCTGACACTGTGTCACTTCTACCAAGAACTACCTGTGTAACTGCTGTGTGTATGTGTTATCTGACTGCGTAAACTCACTGATTACAGGATGTTAAATACCTCTGCACTTTATTCCACAACCTCATGTTCAGTAATGAGTGATGTGCTGATGCAGTTTACTGCGTCTAATGTTTGTTCATTTACTGTATATATTGTTTCTAGTTTAATTTTGTTGCACACTCATGTCTGTACGTTTGCACTTTGTACTTTTTGTTTCATGTTGCGCCATGTTGTTCCTAGAAGAACGTAATTTCACTTCACTGTGTACTTGTACGTAGATGGAATGACGATAAAAGCCTCTTGACTCATTTGGACAATTTGAACTTCGGAACCCAAAAAGAGAACAACAGCGCTTAACAAATTCCAGTTTATATGCTGACAGATCCTTTGACAGAGGGGATTGAAATTTTTGACCTTCTACTTTGGGTCCCTTGTTTGCTAGACTATTTTGGGGACAAACTAACCAGCTTGGATTTCTTTCAGTGGTAGTCACAATGTCTCCAACACAAATATATATATATATATATATATATATATATATATATATATATATATATATATATATATATATATATATATATATATATATACACTTAATTTACTATCCAAAATGACCTGTGGGCCTAAATGTGTCTTTGAATGTGTCTATAGGTAATACTGATAATAGCAAATCTGAAAAATAAGTTGTTTTAAGTCACTATCATAACTTGAAACACGCTACACGCACCTCAACAAGCCCGACTTTCTCTTAAAACTATCATAAAACAATGGCTTAAGCTTCAGACGACATATTCATAATTATTTAATATATTAACTGTCTGTGAGTGAGCTTTAAGAGGCCTTTAACACTTCAGACGTCTGGTTCCCATCACCACTATTATGACTGTGTGGGTTTCTCTGGAATGGAGCATTTTACATCAGACCACTCTGATGACTGTGTACAGTGTATAATGAACTCCCCTTTAGGTATTAACACAGTTTTTTGTGTGTGGGTTTAAACTGCCATGGGTGGTGGGGTCTGAGTGGGGTAAGGCTGTGTGCTGGGGCAGAAGGAGAGATAGGAGGGGGCAGAGCCTCTTGTTTGAGGAAGCAGGGGGGCTGGGGGCTGGTAGTCGGGGGCAACTGGGTGGTCGGTCGGAAGCTTATGAAATATTCAAAGAGTGGCAGCTGTCTCTCTGTCTAAATCAGTGTGAGCTCAAAGTAATCACTGCACACAGAAACCAAACACATACACAGAGGCGGCTGGAGAAATCTGCATTAGCTCGCTATCCTGGATGCTTTATGTTATGCCTGGTGATCACCATGATTCATTGTGTGTGTGGTTTTAAAATGAGAGCGTTTATTTTATACAGTGTAAGTGTAAGTCTGATATGCATTAAGGTTCATTTGCAGAGTGTTTGTATATTTTATACACAGTACTCACTGAGTCAAAGTTCAGCAATTACTGAAGCTGACGCACATGTTTTCCACAATCCTAAGTTTATGTTGCAAACAAGAGAATATGAATTGGATTGAGGCAAAAGCATATAGATAAAGTAGCGCAGGAAATGCATCTACACCAAAGGTTTTTAACTGTTGACATGCTTCGTGGGCAGTGGTGAGTAACAGTGTAATGACACATTTTCAATACTATGCATATTTTTGTTTTCTTCCAATACAGAATTAGAAAAGAAAACAATCTATCCATCCATTCATTATCTTCCGCTTTATCTCGCTAGTCAGGGTCAAGGGGGGTGGGGTGGGGGGGGGGGTGGGGGTTGAAGACAATCCCAGCGCCATCAGGCAAAGGTGGGGTACACCATGGACAGGTCGCCAGTCTATTGCATGGCACAGACTCACACTCACGGCCAATTTAGAGTGGTCAATCAACCTAACGTGCATGTCTTTGGACAGTGGGAAGAAAGTACCTGAAGAAAACCCACTCAGGCAAGAGGAGAACATGCAAACTCTACATGGAACAGCCTGACCTGGAATCCAACCTGGATCGTCTTGCTAAAAGTCTAGGGTTAGTATAAAAACTATATCTCTATATATATAATAAAATGAATGAAATAATATAATTAATTCTAACTGTATTAGGATCATATTGTGTGTTGTTTTGCAAATCCTGTACAGAAAAAAAATCATACTAACATGCATACGGTGAGTCCCCCAGTGGTAAAAAATGTTTGTTTATATGATGTTTATTAATTTTTAATTAAATATTAATTAAATATTTGTTTATTTCTCATCAACTAATAACACACGTGAAGGGCAGCAGTGAGGAATGCTTGTTTACTTTTGATCATTTGTATAGCACTTTTAGAGGGCAGCAGTGAGCAGTGTTTGTGTATTCGAGCTCCAGCCGTGTGTGGCTTTTGCTACTAAGCATAGAAAACTTTGTAGCAAGACATCGATGTACTTTAAGATTGTACTTGAATAACTTCAATTAATAAAAGGAAAAAACAACATTTAGATTAACAATCACTATTATTTACATAGAATTTTCTAAATCTGGGGTCACATTCAAATTTCTCCTTCAGGTTCTCACAGCCCACGTGTAACCAACTTTACATTTCACCAGGTTAAGGTTTTCTTCTCACGTCTAGTTTCACTACCTTAAAATGTTTTTTTTAAATGGCATGCTGACTAGTCACCCACATGAGTGGTCCATGATGCCCACGCTGACAAAAAGAATGTGCAGGAAATAACCAACAAAAGCATTTATAAGTAATTTAGTGACGCAGCAGAAATTCAATTAGTTTGTCCAAAAGCAGTTTTATGTTCTTTTTCCACATGTTCTATGTTCTAAATGTTATATATACAGAAGCGAGAATGAAAGATGTTTAATCAGGTGAAGGCTAACATCTTGCTATTACAGCACCTCACAGTATAAGAAGAGTCCAGTATTGTAAGTTTATCCAGAAGTTGACTGATGAATAAACTTGTGAAGGCTGTGTTTTCTTAATTTGTTAATAATCTTAATTTTGAACCGTTGATTATTACAGTTACAGGCGACTATTTTTAGTATTATAGTGTGAACAACACTTTTGTGTGTCTGCAAGCATAAACATTGTGTTGGTGTACAGTACTGTGGAAACGTTTTAGGCATTTGGCATTTCCAGATTGAAAGCTTTTATTTGTTTAAAACATTTTATTATTTTAATATTAAAAAAGTATTAATACAGTAAGTAGTTGTTTTATAAATGTCAGTGTGTTTATTTAACCCTTTCCAAGCTTTTCCTTAGTGGTTACCCAGTATTATTTTCAGTTATCATTTAATACCTGCTTTGACTACCCAGTACTTCATGAAGCTAAATCAAAATTGCTGGTAAAGGAATTGAATAAATTCATACAATGTCTGGAGTGTCCAGGAGAAATCTTGAATTAAACTTTCTTCTTCAAACTGGAGCTCAAGATATTATCTACTTCTTTCAAAATAAGATATTTATACATTGTGCTTATATATATCTATTCTAATGATATCTGTAGTTCTTACTGATGAAAATACAATAATTGATTGAAGATAAAAGGTTTTAAACAATGAGCGTAGCTAAGACCTTTGTACAGTAGTGTATATCTCTCTGTGTTGCATAGTAAGATAGAACTGTGACTGACAGCCTACAAATTTACTACAACACACACACACACACACACCTGTAAATGGAAAAAGAACCCGCAGATGCATTACTAATTTGCACACCAATGTAGACACGCATACGCCCACGTTTTCAGTCATAAAAATGCAAACATCAGTCCTAACACCTAATTACACACATCACTGAACTGTTCTGTACCACCCATACACACCTACAACACACAGTCGCACAGGCAGGTGTTAAAGACGTAATGAAAGGTGGGCGAGATGGCAAAAACATAACGTCACAAAGCCCAGAGACAACTTTATGATACGCAACATGTGTTACAATGTCTCTTCTGAGGTTGAGAACGGAAATGTCCTTGGAAAGGACGAAATGCTCTAGCAAAACAGAGCTAAATCTAACAAACATAAATACAACAGAACTGCACTTTAAGAAGGAAAACAGAAAGCATTAAAGAATGGGTTAAAAATAAACACTATGTACAGTAAAATAAAAACATAACAGCTGACTGGCTGCCATCCAATCACATACTTGCAGTTTATGCAATTATTTTAAATCACTTTAGTTGCTGATGTTTACAGCCTTCCTATAACTAAAGTCTTTTATGTCTTTTTATCCACAGTGTAACAACATTATTTTTTAAAACAAGGTAATACAAAACCTAATTCATTTCTCAGGAGTCTGTGCTTATCAGTATCTGCACTAGAACCTCTAGGGTCATAATTTTTGCTTAGAAAAATTGTCATTGCTGTTATTTTATTTACAACATGGAATGTGACATCATAATGCTGCAGTACAATCGAGTATTATAGTATAAAGTTCAAGAAGAATTCTATAATTTTAATTTTATAATTTAATAGTCAAGCTAATACCGCGCTTATTTACTCATACTCATGAAAACGCAACGATACCATGTGACTGCATGTACACTGCGGCACTAATGGAGAGCCGAGACTATCGAAACAGAGGTGAAAAACGTTGACATTTTTTAACAAAGCCCGTTTATGAAACTTTACTCTGTTTGACTGAATAGAGCTGTAAATATTGTACTGTGAGGAATCTCCTCAGTAAACTCTAGGGGTCTGTTTCATAACCAAGAGTTCGAAAACCAGCAGAAATAGCAAAGAGAAAGCACAGCCTCACTTAGCCAAATGCTAAAAACATAACTTTAGCTCAAAGCTAAAAACATACCCTCTTTTTTCTTCATCAGCAAAACTGATGCTGGTTTTCTACTGGTTCCTGGTTCATAAAATTCAGAAGACTTAAAAGCCCCCAGATTGTGGAATAATCTCCCTGTCAATATTCGGGAACCAATCTCAACCTTTAAGTCTAGACTGAAAACATACTTGTTTACTTTAGTCTTTTGTGATTAATCTTCCCCTTTAGATAAAAGGAGGAGATCAAGGGTTTCATGGACACAGAGGTTTATGGTAAACTTGAAGTTGGTGCTGTTGTCCCACTACTTGTTGACAGTGGAGTGGGGGAATCCCAGTGTTTCACGGTGCTCTTATGTCTATGTTGACTCCTGGTTGTCTCCTTTTAGCCTATTCTGTTATAGATATATTTGGCCACCAGCCACACAAATGCTTCACATCCCATATAATAATCCAAATACTGTGGGAAGACTGACCATCAGGGCCTCCTCCTCACCTAACACCAACCAGTTCTCTTCATTTGTGCCATCTGCTACACCCTTGACTGCATCACTGTGTCATCCACATGTACCAGCATTAAAATATGATGGGACAATTTCATCTCACTCCCTAAGCTCACGGCCTCAGTCAGAGACGGCCTCTACCTGTGCAGTTTTTAAAGCTTTTACCGTTCAGACTACTCATCTACTCTGAATTAAAACTTAATAAATTGTAAATACTTTTTGACTAGAGGAGGATGGGTCTCCTCTTGCGAGTCTTTGTTCCTCTCAAGGTTTCTTTCTTCAATCTTGAGTTTTCCATATGAGTTTTTTCTTGCCACTTTTGCCTCTGGCTTGCTTACAAGGGGATATATATGACTTGTTTTCATGTATTCAACTTCTGTAAAGCTGCTTTGTGATGATATTGTTGTAAAAAGTGCTATACAAATAAACTTGACTTGACTTAGTATTTGGGGCCCTTATCTTAAGTCCTTGTCTAAAAAACGGTATACACATATATTCTTCCATTTTCTCAAGCTGAACTACATAAACGCAGCGAGGTGACCGCACTTTCCTACCGTGCACATCTGCACAGCGTTAGCTCAATCTCTCAGTGTATCTGTTCAGTACTCGGTACACAGCGTGCTGTTTTAAATGTAAAAATCAGTCTACCAAGCATTTTGAAACAGTGAGTACAGCTGTTCTGAAGAGGAACAAAACCCTCTCTTCTCTAGCACAATGCTACTCAGTTCTAGCTCACTAATGTAGTATCGCTGGCTAATGCATGTCATATACATCAGCTAGATTTTTAATTATTTAATTTTTAAGGTACACTGCGCTTTTTTACACTAGCAACTACTTTAGTTTACGTTATTTGTACTGGGTCCAAAAAAATAGGTATCTATGCTTCCCTTAGTTAATACGTAAACAAAGCATCTAAAGAGTTTATTGGCTCGAAAAGTTCTAACGTTATGAAATTTTATTTTGAAATGCTACGAATATGCTACAGCCTGATACCTCATGGTACACTGATTTAGGATAGTTTTGGCCTAAAATTGTTTTTTATTAATCGTTTGGAAAGGTACATGCAAGGCATTATACGTAAAAAAAAATCTAACTAAAGAAAACTTTAAATGTTCCACCATTTAACCGTTTTCAACACTGCTTATTGTCGATGTCCAATGTAAAACACATATCTCTATTTTTGTTTATTTTTTTGTCTTATTTATTTACATAATTTGAACGTAGCAGCTGCCGTTTATATGGTGTGAAAATTTCATGATGAATGAACCCATATAAATGCTCCAAATTAATTCCCATTAACTTTCTATTGACTTGCAACCAAGTAAAATAAAGTTTATGGCCTCTCGTGTAAAGCTGCCATTTTAAAGATACTACTTGCTTTTCTTTGGACAGAGACGAGATAAATGACTTAGATATATATGACTTAAGGCTATTTGGACTTAAAATGCCATGCATTTATATTTTAAGTCAAAATCCTCTATCCTAAATACATTCAGACAGTGTATTTAACATCATGTAAGGTAATAACTTTCCATAAGTTTATCGAGAATAAAGCATTTACACAGCAAACAACTCTTATTCGCTTACCATTTAATAATGCAAAAAGTTTGCAAAATGATGGAATGTCCCTTCAATAATTTACTTTTATTTGTAAAACGACTGTTTACACCTTCATTGCATGATTGAATAATGAAAAAACAATTGATGCAATTGATACTGCAATTATATAATTATCTAAGTTATCTTACCCATGATATACCAGGTTGTATATAAAATACACGGTTGGAATTGGTCCTCATGCCATTTCAATCATTTTAAAGTTAGTTTTATTTTGGTAATCAGTTTAAACATTTCATTCTAGCTATAATAAACATGTAAAATGGTGCAGGATTATTATAATAGAATCCTTTCATGCTTTTTTCTGCAACCACACTGGCATATGTTATTGAAACAACTGATTCCAAACGTGCAAACAGTAATTCCAAACTACTGAATGATAGTGTATAATATATTTTGTCAAAAATAAACATTGCATCTTATTTTTAAAAAAAAGATTAGCGAATGTAAATGTTAGCAAATTAACTCTGAACGCGTCTGTTAGCTTGTCGTCAGCGGCTGCCTTGTTGTACGTCAGCCTTAACGGGAGTTTCCACTCCGTCATGACAGAATAAACAGAAGGTGACAGACTTTTAATCCCATGATTTAACTGTCCTTATCCATGAGTGTTTGCCTCAACACGTGGAAAACACACTGGCCTTCCCTCCTCAAGCCCACATCAGTTATCGCCGACATAATGCCTCAATTCAAACAGAAACCTCTCGAGTAAAGACGCTGTGCACAACTGTGTGTGCTGTCTTGCTATTCCTGCGAGGACCACATGTCATCAGCTAAACATGTGCTGTTTTCACCACAAATTCTTTTTTTTTTAACTTTCAGAAAATTCAGAACAACCTATAATGTCAGGTCAAACACTATTTGTGAAGTGCTTACTACAAGCTTCAGTTGTTAAAACTGAAAGAGCAACATTTCCTTTTGGATACAGAGGTTAAAGTTATAGTTAGGTGTAGCATTAGCTCTAGAAACGTCTAGAAAATAAGTCATGTCACCTCTACGGGAAACTTAAATAAGGCATTTTTCTAATATTTTTAATGCAAATCACATTAATAAACATAAAATATGCAAATGCTACAACAAATGCATGTTTGTTTTTAATTCAATTCAGAAACTTAGCAGTAATTGTGCATTCAAATGTACATTAAAGCATGTTCTCTGTACAGGATATAAGACTGAATCGCTGACCCTGATGATCACACGGTGAGCAGTTAAGATTCCATTATTTTGAAGGAAATGTGTCCTAAAATCTGAAAATCAGTGTGTGAGTTCAATAACTTTAACACATATTTCTGCATTTCAGTAAAGGTTTTTGAGTTTTAATGAAAAAATATTATGATTTTATGTGTACAGAAGTGTACAAAGCTGTGTCCGCTATGAATGTATTGGCTAGTGTTTTTGAGTTATGCTCAAAATTAGCTTAAATTCACTGTACAAAAATCAAATTGATTTCTAATTTTAATTGATTTAGCAGTGACGAAATGAAATGTTCAATCGTTTGTTTAATACAATTATGTTTATTTAATAAAATAAACACTATAAAGGTCTAGGAAGTGATCCATATATTTATACTACATATAGAACATGTAATAACACACATCCTGACACTGCATAAAAAAACAAGTTTTTTATAGAGTGTCTGTATGTGCGTGTGTGCGTGTGTGTGTGTGTGTGTGTGTGTGTGTGTGTGTGTGTGGGTAATAATGGGGGGTAGATCTTCTAGATTCTCATTAATCCTTGCTGGTTAGCGCAAGCCTGACGGACTGTCACTGACGTCCGTGTCTCTGCTCAATCACACAGAAGCACACACACACACACACACACACACACACACACACACACACACACACACACACACACACACACAAACTCATTCATACACGCACACAGACACACACACACGCAATGATGGGATCAATACCTCCTTGTTGGCTCTAAGAAGACAACAGGCCATCTGTCTGACAGCCCTCGCAAACCCTTAGCGTTTCTGTCACTGCACTTTATCAACTGCTTCTCTCTCTCTCTCTCTCACACTCACACACATACACACACACACATACAGAACACACTTTATAAAGCACAAACGCACTTGAAAATCCTGACACACAATTTAAAGGATGTGATACTCACATGCACGAGAGAGGAGAATTCATTCACTAAACCGTTCAACTCCAATAGATCCTACAGAGACCAAATACAAACAACACAAACACACAAACACACAAAAACGTGTTATACTGACAAACAAATATTAAAGGAAAATAATAATAATAATGACTGGAAGGTAGTAGCCACCAGGTAGCATGAACGTTATGGGATATGACGCTAATTGGAGGCTATACAGTTGGTAGCTGGTAGCTAGGTGTGGGAAATATAACAACATTTCATTATCATGAAATCATTTCTATCACAATGTGCTTTACAGAGCATATCATAGATATCCCCAGCACTTAAAGAGCACTGAGCATTTGCATGTTTCATTATAAGGTGAGCATAATTGGGCCTGTTTAATTGGTTTTAATAAAGCATAGATTGCAAGTCATTCACAAAAAATTATTATAGCTGTAAGTTTGTTGTTATTATAGTTTTTTCTTTATATGTGGTAGGCACTATTTTGTTTGTGATAAGGAAATGTCTCAAATGATCGTGATATGTTTGCCATATTGTCCTCCCCTACAGTTAGCACCAACAGCATTTCAGACTGAACAATTCATTTAATTAAACAACTGTTAATACAATTTACAAAAACACAAACATTAACATCCAACAATTTTCAGTATGTATGTGTGAGTATGTGTCGTACCTCTTCTAAAGAGTCCCAAGACTCTGCAGCATTTTGTTCAGGCGGGATTGCAGGTAGAAAAAGTTGAGTCTGAGTGACGGGCGACTCGACCCCGTCCACATCTGCATCACCTAAAATGTTCCACAAATTTCTGAGGTAACAAAAACACTCATCTGATATACACAAAGAATTCCTCCTACATGGATATAATCACACCAGATCACAACTATGAGTGCTAGGTCATCTTTTTGGGCCTTCAATGTCAGCACTGACCAAAAAAAACAAGTATGCCCATTTGTTATGGTTTTATATTCCTGTATAACATCTGAACACAGCAGCTTCCCTGTGAAAACTTCATAATGAAGGGATTAACAGAAATGCTCCAAAATTGCTTAGAATAAAATCTCCTACCTTAAAAGTAAGTCTGTTTTTCTTTCGCCTTCTCTCGTACAATTACCATTTCGGAAAAACCTGTTTTTCTTTTGAGGACGCCAACATATTTTAACATGTAGTCTTACAGTGTCTTACAGTGACTCTGGCATTTTCCATTTTTAGCATCTGACTGAAACCTCTACAGACTTGTGATCAGATTTGTGTTCATTTTTTCTTAACCAAAACATGACGGGTTGAATCCACTGTTAGTTTGTAGGTAAGCTAATAGTTAATTGATCTGTTCAGCACCTGAAGGCCTAACCAATTATTGGGCAATTTGCCGTTCAATGATTCAAGAATGTCACCCATTTTTCCCTATACAAAACCTGACGATGAAATAAGTGAGTAGTACTACACTATTTGCAGAGTTTACATATGACAAGAATGATTAAATAAAGCTGAACAAACATCGCATACATGTATTGCTCATTTTAAGTCATCAGTAATTTCTCTGAAGTCCTAAAAGGCCATTAGACTTACTGTAAGCAGTATCGGAGGCACTGTGCACATCAGTAGTGAATGGCTGCTGCGGGCGTTGCCCTAATTGATTGATGGAGTCGGAGTGAAGACCCAGGAAGTTCTGAGCTGCAGTTGAGGCACGCTCTCTGATTGGCTGGACAAGTTTCTCCAGTGCTAGAGCGTCGGTGCTGCGGACACGCCCACATAATTTCTCCATCTCTCTCAGGTTAGACCGCAATTGCTGCACGATGAGAGAGAGAAGGAGAGAGAGACACAGAATAAAACAAGGGAATATCCCTGTTACATTTCCCACTTGCAAAATAGTATTTGGTGCTTTCAGATCTGTATCTAGGTAGTTGACTAGTCTGATCTATTTGGGTGTTTGGTATTTTCCCCACACTGTACAAATGTAGAAAATGAAACCAACAGTTAAAGATGCAAACCAATGTCTCTGGCTTAATCAGTGACTAGTGGTGCTACAGTAGTGCCTTTTTATTGGCCAAGTAAAAAATTTCCATTTTCCTTCTTTAAACATAAATGTACACTCATGCACTGGACCTCTGAGTTTATACTGCTCTATATTAGGCCATAGTTAAGCAGTCAAAACCTGTCTGTGTTTCTATTTTTAGTCAGTCACTCTAGCTTATAATAGCAAGATAAAACAAACAGAAGCTTGCAAAAATGAACAGGAATAGTAATTTTATGATAAATTGAAAATAAGAAGAATCATAATTATATTTTTGTATAGTGGGACTATCTGACACACCATCTTTAAAAAATCCATGCGACAACGTGTGCTGGTGGCAAACTAATGAAAGAAGCTAAAGGCTGAGGTGGAGTGGTTGTTAAGGTCTCAGACTTCTTTAATACACAATATAAATATAAATATAAATCTGAGAAATCTAAAGGTAATTCATAACACAACTATGTTATTAATTATAGACAGTACATAATTAAATGAAAGTAACAACACCAAGTCCTTTGTGAATCTGTAGGCGTATAGCTCACTCCACCAGACAGATTATTTTGTTCCACTTTATATAATATATATATATATATATATATATATATATATATATATATATATATATATATATATATATATACTTTCTGCTGAAAAGACAATTTTCCATCTTCCCTGAGGGTAACTTTATATATGCCTACAAAATTTCACAGATACTCAAAGAGCATAAGAGTCGCTGAGGCTTTTTGGTTCTCTCCAAGAAACTGAGATATTTGCACTCTTGCTTTATACGCATTTGCAAGCTCTGTAAGCAACATCGTGGGGACTGTGGATCAATGTCGGCTTCAGGCCAAATGGTCAAAGGTCAACAGCAGGTCAATTAAACAGTTACACTCAAGTGAGTCCACTGAATAAGATTATGATACAGGATATCCTAAGAATTTAAACACAAACTACATTATAATGACTAACAAAAGGTATGTCTCGTGTATGTTTGCAACACTGTAACATTCTGATACACTCAGGGTCTGATGTACTAAGCTTTTCACAAAAGTTTCAAGTACAAATTGTACGCATTCTGCCCACACTATGTACAAAACTGGTGCATTAGCCTGAGCAGGCAGTTTAGGGGCATGTTAAAACAGAAAATGTGATTCACATGCTTTTGAAGGAGGAACAAGCAAGTGCAGCTGATTATATATTCCACTCGTGTGATGTGTTAAAATCATGATTTTGTTAGACTTGAGATGACAATGGCAAGAGACATAGTAGCCAAACAGAAGCATGTGCTGAAAGAATATATTCCAAAAGAATTAAAATTTTTCAAAACATGTGTAATTGTTTTCCCTGTATGAATTTTTATAGGTGAATTCTAACTTACATTTACTGCCGATAACTTTAAGTTCATTATTTGAGGTTCACCTAAGCGAAAAGAAACACTTATAAATTGAGCCCTGACTCACAGGTGTATTAATATGGGTGACACACAGGCCAAATTTCCTTAGGCCTGCTTTGACAGTACGCACTATATTGGACCCAGTGTGCACTGCTCAACCAGTAAACCAGCTACTCAAGTACGCGGGTGTGTAGCATCCACGCAAACTGTGATGTGCTACATCCACATCTTACCAGTCTAGTTAGATGCAAGACGTTACACCACCACTGTAAAAGTCATGCAAATCTTTAAAAGCCCCATTTACAGACATTGCTTTACATTACTTTTTTACCTCAGAAGAAATGTAAACACTGCTAACCTTTGTTCCACTGGTACAGTTGAATCATGGGATAGCACAGTGTGCTAAGGTCGCACCCTTCAAATTGTCTCATGACTCGATGATAATTCGTGAAATTTTCGCATACTGCTCGATAAATACTATGTACTCGGACACACTATCAGTTTTTGCCTATGTGTATTACGGTAGGGGGTGAGTTAGGACACAGCTAACACTATGAACAAGACCAGAGAATACAGCAGTGATGCGCAACAAAAGGTTGCTGAGCTGCACAATCAGGCAATGGCTACAAGCAAGCTGCCTATGTTTAAAGCAACTGGAAATGTTGGAAATCTGCCAGAAGAAGGATGTATATCTATATTGATCTGACACATGGATGGTTTGAGGGGCCAAAAAATCTCCAAGGATCACAGCTGTGACACTGCAGACATTAATTTGGTCTTGGGGTCAGAACGTCCCTGAACTACAATCAGACGGCACCAACATAATCACAAGTTCACTGTAAGGGTTGCCAGAACAAAGCATCTGCTGTCAAGGACTAACACATTCAAACGTTTGCCAGATGTTACTGGAACTTTCAGTGAGACCATATTCTACAGGATTAGACCAAAGCAAACACCGTAGGTGGATTTGACATGGAAGAAAATCACAAGGCAGAAAAGTACTTTATGCCCACTGTAAAGTATGCCCATGGATTTGTGATGTGACTTTCTTCCTGAGGTCTCAACAACAAACACCATAAACACCAGGTACCAGGACTGTTTTGCTTACATTGTTTATATTGTGGATGATTCAATATACATTTTACACTGTGCATACACTTCTAAATACATCTGGCCCATAGTGTTCACACAAATACATTAATATCTTACTGGGACGCATACATTTAAGTAAATGACTTAAAGGGAAAAAATCACGACCAGCGGTCAAAAGGTGAAACCGAACACTTCCTTTTTTTTTTATCCTCCGCCTTTTTTCTCTTATGTGTGTATGTGATGAGAACTCTATTTGTTTTTGCTCTCTCTTTCTCTCTGTTTTTCTCTCTCTCTGGAGAAGCACTTAAACTGTATCTTCTTTGGCTCAGTGTATTGTCAGCCATCTATGTCACACTGACACACACACATAGTTGTGCGCACAGACCCTACAGTGACGGACATGGGAAAGCTCTCTGGGGTCTCTGGGGGAAACAGACCAGGTGCCAAGGTCATAGCCAAAAACACAGTCCCCTGAGCACCTCGGGCAGACTCTAGGAGACATTAACACTGAGTTACACGCCTGTCTGGACCATTTCTAAGAGAAAAGGCATCACAGTAACATCGCATACTCACATACACACACACCAAGCAACACACCAGGGACCAAAGTCACCCACATTACTTCCACAGCACAGTGATCAAGAATAGATAAAAGTCTTTCTTTTTTCATGACAGTAAAGTCTTGTTTTCCTGTCTTTACATCTGGAGGCTTTCTGCACATCACCCTCCTTTACTCTATTTCTAGTTTGCACAATAGGAATTCAATCCATGAATTCATAATACTTACTAACGCCGAACAATGCTGTCCCTGTTCTGGAGATATCCATAGCCTGAGAAGGCCATATTAGTGGCCATATGATTCCAAAGACGAGTCTACATGTTTGGTGAAGCACTTTAAAGCGAGGGTAACAAGACAAAGAATGTAATGTCTATCCACATTTAACTCAACTTCAGTGAAAGAGAATATTTGTTAAAGGTCTAAAATGCAAACACATAGATACTGCTGGCATTTTAGACCACATGGCGACTGACAGTGGCACAGCTACACCAACATAAAAGCTGATGACTGGTTCCCTTTTTTAAAGCTTTTATTTTCTATCAGGAATCGACCCTGTGAACCCTAACCGTGGATAACTATGGTATCTATGTTTTGGTTTTAATTTGCCCAAAACAAGCAAAACACTGATTTGCAAAATACCAGTACTAAGATGATGCTGTAGCTTAGATATTATTTATATATTAGGATCTGTGGGATGAGTTTGCCAAAGACTCTACTATGTACTAGTTTTAACAATGAAAATGCTAGCTTGCCCGCTGAGGCTGAGACTTTGACTTGTGTGGGGAGGGGCTGCAGCAAGAAGTAGCTGATGATGAATGTGTCCTAATTCTAACTTGTGAGAAGACAACCTGGCATCAGGGTCTTACAAGCAGTCCTGCTCAGATCCAACAAAGGAACCACATTCAAATTTAAAGGTCTACTAAATTTCACAGGTAATAATTTTACAGAAGATAATCCATGGAGGACTCTGCAGCTAAAAACATAAACAGATTAGGTAAATAAATTGACAGCTCCTTTAAATTACTAAAGTAATATCCCTTCATATTTAATGCACACATCATGCATTCAGGACTGACATGTACTGCATTGACTTGGATGCACCATATTCATAATTTGTTATTTAAATGTGTACTCTTTAGTGTGTAATTGCTGTGAATGTACAGTTTAACTGTGTGTTGATGAGAGGTGGCTAGCTAAAACCAGTCGAAACACTGGAACTGCAAATGTTAGGCTGATTTCATTTACCACATGGAAATAGTTTCACACTGTAGACATCAGCCAACTTGTTAACTTCTTAAAAGGTCCATCACTGGTTTTGCCTGGGTGTCAGTAGCGCCCAATTTATGTCATCTCTACAACAGCTGGATAAATTGGGCACAATAGGGAGTAGATTGGGATGTTAAATAAAATAGAACAGTATTAGACTAGTTTTGTTTTTTATCAGGAAACTGATTTTAAATGGTCATTAATTGTTTTCATAGAAAAAAGGATTAGACTCAGATCTAAAATTAAACTGGGTTAAGTAATGCAAATGTTGATTCATTAAATGAGTTGTTGCTCAGCTATGATGCCAATACTTTAGGTTACATAGCAACTTTCCTAGCTGCTGCAGTTTTGTAGTTGTGCTGAATAGGCAATGTGCTTGTGCAAGCATACCTGCACCGTCCGGCTAGCATTGATATGCTCTTGGTGCAGTTTGTCCCACTGGCCACTTCTCTGAAACTGAACAGAGAACTCAAGATGAATATACCAATAAACACTATAATGTACACAAGAACATCATGTGATTTTATTTATTTTCTTGAAATGTCTGTTCTTGAAAGACAACCTTATTTATTTTTTTACTACCACTCATTTTGTCTTGTGTTGAAAGCAATGGCCTTGTATACTGGGCCTGTGTGTGTGTGAGAGGTGCGTTTACCTTTTCTATGTTGTGCTGGTGCTGATGAAGGCGCTCCAGATCAGTAGGGATCACGACTTTGATGAATTTCTGGATGGGGGGCTCCAGACGTCGGAGCGGCAGTTTGCCCACCTCATCTGCCATGTTAAACGACAACCTTTCACAGGTTCCACAACACACTCATCATCCACTTTCCACAGGCACACACTTACTGTACCTTTACTGGCAAGAAAGAGCAAGAGATCAGGCTTAGTGTTTGAGACATTGAACGAGACAAATCATTAGCATCCACGTCCGCATTCTCTTGTGAGTATGAAGTGGGAAGCAGCTGAAAGGCATAACTGAGACAGGATAAAGTTTGCCTTAAGTTAGCACACCACAACTCCTGATGTTAAAACTGAGTCGGTTACTTCAACTGTTAGATATCCACAAGCTCTGGCATAATCAGACTAGTCATTAACAGACACATGCACAGTTTTTTAAGTTCTTAAAGTTTTTTGACTGTTTTAAGCAGGCTGTAATGCGATTCTAGCTATAAGCTGTATAAGCAGTTGCTTATAACTGAACTGCAAGCAGGACCCGATCATGTACCTTATTAATTGATTATATAATAACAAAGTGCACTGAGCATCAAGCTGTCATAATTCCATATATTTCTAGCTGGTTTGAGCAAGAGGATGTTTGACATAGTGACTGATTAATCCTGTAAATTTCATTAGGACTGAACTGCGTATCTTCTGCTAAAACTTTTTTAACGACCCCCGTCTAAACCTTTCTAGGAATATCAAAGTGCATAACTGCACTTGAATTGTTTATTATTAATAAACAATAACACTTAGAGCACGTGACCTCAGTCCAGCTGCTTAGGGTAGTTTCACAGCTGTTTCGCTTTAGCTTGCTAACGTAACTGTGAATTAGAGTGCTATTCCACACAGATAAGAGACTCTAACCTGAAAATAAAACAACATTTAGCTCAACTGACAGTACCGAAACTGATTATCTTACCTAACAGTCACATTCGGCGGACAAAACAATTCATTTATTTAATTATTTTCGGACGAGCACAACTTTCTGTTTGTAAACATCGTTCGCCTTCTTCCTTGTTCGTCGCTAAAATCCGTCCGACGGTACGGAGGCACATATCCCACTGTGGAACCAAAGTGGACCCATAACCCCGCAGAGGACCACTAGCAGTTTTATTTACCTACAGCAGTCACAATTAATTTTAACCAGATTTTTTGTCTTTTTTTATTCATCAGAATTAAATAAGCTGTTGTTATGGCTTGACATATGCAAATGTATACTGTTTTGATTGGCTGCGCGGAAGTACTGGCACTTCTTATAGGTTGAACGTGAATGGGCGGGGCTAAATTTCTTTAAGTCACAACAGCGGACATACATAAAAATCAATTGTTTTAAATTAATTTATTATTTTTATGTATGAACTGGGGACTGAATGATACTTTTGATATTTTACCAATGTATACATACTGTATAATTATTTTTTAAAAAGCATATATATTTTTCTTTGATATAAACCATCTGACCCAGTGATAGATCAGACATATTTTAATGATATGTATAAATATATATATATATATATATATATATATATATATATATATATATATATATATATATATATATATATATATATATATATATATATATATATATATATATTTATTTATTTATTTTTTATTTATTTATTTTTTTTAAATGCGCCATTGAATGAAAAACTGTAACTACATTGCCATAGTTAAATAAAAACAATTTGTTACATGGACATATTATGAGCCTCAAATACTGATGTTCCTCCCTCAAATATAAATTCTGCATTTGCAGTAAAATTGGTCAAAAATTCAAACAGTTACGCAACAGTTTTGATTCAATAATATTTTTGTTACCAAATATTTCTATAGAAAGTTTCATGTGAAGAGTTCTACTGCCCCAGGCACTTTACAACCCTTCCCAAGGAACCGAACTGTCAGCGGTACATGGTTGATGTTGATCTTTAAACAAGGCTGAACTTGGCTCCCTATGTGCCAGCATTTTAATCAAATGTTCCATTCCACCTTAAATGCTACAGCTTGTACAGGCACCAGAGTTTACAATTCAAACACCATTTAAGGTGGAACACAGCATTTAATAAAACCGGTGAATAGTAGGTGAAATTCAGCTCCCACATATTTTACAAGATCCTGGAAAACTTTAATTTTGCTCTGCACATTTTACTCCATACAGTTTCTCAGATATTATCGAGCAATATCGAGCAGCTTTGGTCATCTTTTAACACTAAAGAGACTGAAGAGAGGAGCAGTTCCACCTTTATTAGCATCACAACCCCAACAGCAATCTTAAAGTAGCAGCCATGCTTTGTGATATTATCACTGTTTGTCGGTTAAAACAGATCAACTTAAACTGAAAGTTTCATAGTGAGTAACAGTAACAACCTCAGTTGACTTGTGTTGATGTTGTGATTAAAAGGAAGTAGTTACTTTAGGTTGTGTTAGCTACTAGCAGGCTCTAGGCAGCTAGCATAGCTAGGCCTAACTAAATATCAGGTCTAATGAAGGTCTAGCTTATGTACAAGAGGTTCATTTTATTTTCCTGTCAGTGTCTATTTCAACATGTTGCTTCTGTTTGGTAAAACAGAAAATCATATTATTCATGAGCTCACCAAAAACAGGAAAGAAACTTGTTTCATCCCGACCAAACCTGCAAACTTTCAGTGCAGACTTTAGAAAAAATACTTTGAAATTGCCTTATGAAAGTATTTAGTAACAAAGTCTAGCACAATGTTTTTATGCTATACTTGTTTATAATTTTTGTCCCCTAAGTTAAAAAGTTTGACTGCCACACTAGACCAAACTCTTTCATTTAATAAAAGTGAGAAAATCGTTTTCCATGATAGATATGGGGCTTGTAGATTGGTATTGTAATTTTTAATTTTATGATATTCATGTGCTGTGTATGACAGACAATTAAACAGTGTTATGTAAGATAAACATGTATATATTTACTATTAAATAACCTACAGTATTGTTGTTCATACCATAAATAAGTATAGTATTGTTGTCCAGCCTGTCAGCATTAATAAATCTAAATGTCATTGTGATAATAAACATATAACAGATTTCATACACACACACACACACACACACACACACACACACACACACACACACACACACACACACAGACTCCCATGCACACTCTCTCACACAAACACACACCTGCTCCTCCCTCTGGGCCCTAGTGATCAGTGTTTCCGGCTTAAGAGAACACCAGCAGATTAACCACATGTGTGAACTGAGCTCCAACCAAAGCCTGCTGTGCTCTCTCTCTCTTTCTCTGTCTCTCTATTTCTCTCTCTCTCTATCTCACGCACACACTTTATTTCTGGTGCTCCCTAGGGCTTCTTGAAAAGCCCTGGCAGTATGGGTTTAGTTTCCAGCCACACACACACACACAACACAAACAGAGACACACACATATGAGGGAAGAGAGACGTACACAACCACCACTTGCAAGTAGGTAACCTACAAAGGCATCACCCACACAAGAAAAGCCACAGTGCTGATAGGTTTCATAAACCTCCTTGTATGTGTCAAACCACCGCACCTACACCATAAGCACTCACAGTTTACAAACAGACTAATGCACTACTATTATTACTCATATTTTTCTCAGGCACTCTGTAGTTCACACTGAAAGGTTATTCAAGGACTAATAAAATAGGTACAGACACATGTTTGACATGTTTGTATGGACGTTGGAGCAATCACTTGTATGTGAGGTATTTGCTGTGGTTGAGTCCTAATTATTAAACCCAGATTTTTTTTACAGGTGACCTTATTGTACACCTGTTAACGTGGATTAGGGCTGTAGTCAAAACCGAGTCCAAGTTAAGATCGAGATCTGGACATGTGGAGTCTATTTATTTATTTGTAGTACATTTTTACTTTCATTAGCATCCTTTCTACATGATATTGATGCATTAACATAGAGTAAGAAGACATGGGAAACGTAATGCTTTAGACAAGAGCTCTTTTATTATACACAGCTGCAGTGTAGACCACTACCCAGCACCACTAAACAGCCCGGTAGTCATCAACACTCACACCTACCCCACTACACAGCCCCACAACCCAATACAGAAGGGGATGAGCAACACATTCACACATATTTAAGATTAAAGTCTCGACTATTTGCATGTTTAAGTCTCTCTTACTGTTGCTGTGGCACTACCCACAATGCTCCATGCTTGCTGTTCTGCAACACTTCCCGTGCATCCACAGCTGGTAGAAGGAAGCTACATTAAGTATTTATACATATTGTAAATAAATATATTCATAAATGTTTTATAAATAAACCATGGAAAGTAGTGATGTATATGTTAAAATGCTGCAGCCAAATTTGAGTGATTGAAAAAATGACCAAGTACATTAAATATCGTTTCAGCCATTTTAACCAACATATTACCTGAAGAACGTGCTTACCCCACATTGTCGGGTTGGGTTGGCTATTCAAAGTACCATGCGCCGTTAGCCTAGTTGGTGTTGCCCGGTGAGCTGCTGGGCACTTACCTAACTTATGCTAATGCATAATCTTTATAGCGCTGTCATGTTAGGGGAGGGGAGACACCAAATATATAGGCAAAAAATATTGATAATTATGATTTTATTACAGTTTTAGGCCTGTTTTTATTCTAGCAGAGGCATTTTCAGTTTTGAGAACAATTTCTATATCTACTTTGCCCCGAGATGAGGCAAGACAGAAACCATTGATTTACAGTGTACTACAGTCTGCAGTACTACAACATTAATATTGTGGGCCTGGGGGCCTGGTTGCAACTGTCATCAAAGTAGTCAAGTCACTGGTAATTACCTTGCAAATTTAGCTTGTAACTAACATGTGAAGAGTAAGGAAGTGAAATGTAAATTTAGGCTAAATCATCTTACACTTACTTTATTCCTCAGGAGTTAAGTCAAGAGTTTTTGACTTTTTATTATTTTATAATTTAAACTATATTTACTGTACTGTAAATGTATCTATTTTTGTACTGCGTACCTTGCTATCCCTTTGCTGCTGTAACATGGTGAATTTCTCCACTATGGGACTGAAAAGGGATTATCTTATCCTATCTTATCTTATACAATCTCAAACAGACTGAGTTATGTGGTTTACTGATATCTACACATATTTTCCTTTGGGGACTTTGCCATACAACAATACGCATGTATACCTCAACCATGAATGATGTTTTAGGCTAAAATCTCAAAGCTGTCACTAAACAGTGTCCTGGACATCAGGTATTGTATTAATAAGTATTTTACTTTATCTTTCTGTGAGCATGGTGGCACAAAGTGTAGCGCTGTCGTCACACAGTATGAAAGGCCTGGGTTTCACTGCTGTCTGGGGTCCTTTCTGTGTGTTGAGTTTGCATTTTCTCACTGTACTCGGGTTTCTTCCAGCGGTTCAAAGACTTGCAGCCAATTGAACTGGAGATGCTCAATTGCTAGTAGGTGTGAGTGTGTATGTCTGCCCTGTGGCCTGTCCAGGGTGCTTCCTGTCTTCTGCTTTATGAGCGCTGGGATAGGCTGCAGCACTACTCGTGAAAAGGAATGGGATATGTCTTCGAAAGTTTCTGTCTTGGAGCTTTTAAAGACATTTAACTCTTCGGATGTCTGGTTCTCATCACTATTTCTGTGAACAGTTCTAACTCTGGTACTTCTCCATAACCAGCACCTTTAACACTCTGATGGATTTTGTTTACTTCCGAACAACGTAATTATGTCGAAATTTGGAAAACTCCAGTTTCAGTGGCTATGATTAGCGAAACATAATGCAGATGAAACATATTAATAATTAATAAATTAATTATTTCTCATGTGTGGCAGAGAACAAAAACATCCTGTCCAAAGATCAACAAAACAGCAAAAGAGCAACAGAAAGAGAGGCAGACAGAGAGCAAGAAGAAGTAGGCGGATGGAAAAACTGAAAGTGCCTGCGGCTTGAAACGAAAACGATCTTTTAAGGAGACAGTCTGAAGATGTCGACCTCAGCTTCTGCCACAGAGGTCTAATCAGAAAGGCCATGGCGTGCTCATCCAAGTTCAGTCTAGCACTGTCTGCCTCCGCTCTCACTAGTACTGCCCCCTCACTCTCTTCTGCCTTTTGAGGGGGGAGTCCCGGCCTGCCGGGGTAGCACCGCAAGCTTTTGAGGAGGGACCATCCTGTTAACCTTATCTAACTTTTCGCCTCCTCAAGTGAAACCCTTTTTGGGATAAAGATACAATCTGCGAAAGAACTGAGTAAATATCATAGCTGACATTACAGTTACAGCAGTGAATAGTGTAGGAGGGAAATCATTAAAAAGTAGTACAGAGCAGAGTAACATGGGCGAATGTTATCGTAGGGTTACTATTGTTGTACAAGAACAGACCCAAACATACAGTCAGATCAGTAAGTATTTGAACAGTGAAACAATCTGTGTGAGTATGCTTCTGCACATGACCACACCATATTTGAAATGAAGCATGATGTAATTTAAGTGTAGACTTTTAGCTTTTAACAAAAATTCCTTAGGAATTTGACATTTTTTTACATACTTCTTCCATCTTCACAGGCTCAAAAGTAACTGGACAACCTATTATAATCATGGATACAAGGGTTATTTTTGATATTTGAATGTAAATCCTTTGCACCTGAAGTTTGGAACCCAAAGACATCACCAAATGCCACCAAAGTTTCTTCTCTTAAGGTGCATTGTTAGGCCTTTAACACAGCCGCCTACAATCGCTGCTTGTTTCGTGGGTCTTTCTGCCTTCAGTTTTGTCTTTACTAAGCGAAAAGCACGCTCAGTTCGAAGGAGGTCAGCTCAACTGAATGACAAGGCTATTTAAGAAAATTCTGTTTCATTGCCTTAGGGAGTTATTGGGTTGCTGTTGTGGTATGTTTGGGCTCTGAGCAGAAAGTTAAGTAAAAAGATGTCTCTTGGTTGTAGACATTGACAATGATATGCCACCCTCCTTATTGATGTTTTAGGCGTAACTAGATGTTGACTAGTCATTTTATTCACCACTGAAGAAATGTTTTAGTTAGTTGTCTCTTTCCAGGCCTTTTGGTGTTATATAGTGCTTTGGTGTAGAGTCCAGGCAGAATCGAGTGCATGGAGAAAAGTTGCAGGAGTGATTTGTGACAAAAGTGTGGCAGCAAAGGTCAAAGGAAAAGTTTACAAGACAGTGGTGAGACCAGCTATGTTGTATGGTTTGGAGATAGTGGTGAGACCAGCTATGTTGTATGGTTTGGAGATAGTGGTGAGACCAGCTATGTTGTATGGTTTGGAGATAGTGGTGAGACCAGCTATGTTGTATGGTTTGGAGATAGTGGTGAGACCAGCTATGTTGTATGGTTTGGAGACAGTGGTGAGACCAGCTATGTTGTATGGTTTGGACACAGTGGTGAGACCAGCTATGTTGTATGGTTTGGACACAGTGGTGAGACCAGCTATGTTGTATGGTTTGGAGATAGTGGTGAGACCAACTATGTTGTATGGTTTGGAGATAGTGGTGAGACCAGTTATGTTGTACGGTTTGGACACAGTGATGAGACCAACTATGTTGTATGGTTTGGAGATAGTGGTGAGACCAGCTATGTTGTATGGTTTGGAGACAGTTTTGAGACCAGTTATGTTGTATGGTTTGGAGATAGTGGTGAGACCAGCTATGTTGTATAGTTTGAAGACAGTGGTGAGACCAGCTATGTTGTATGGTTTGGAGACAGTGGTGAGACCAGCTATGTTGTATGGTTTGGACACAGTGGTGAGACCAGCTATGTTGTATAGTTTGGAAACAGTGGTGAGACCAGTTATGTTGTATGGTTTGGAGACAGTGGTGAGACCAGCTATGTTGTATGGTTTGGACACAGTGGTGAGACCATCTGTGTTGTATGGTTTGGAGACAGTTTTGAGACCAGCTATGTTGTATGGTTTGGAGATAGTGGTGAGACCAGCTATGTTGTATGGTTTGGACATAGTGGTGAGACCAGCTATGTTGTATAGTTTGGAGATAGTGGTGAGACCAGCTATGTTGTATGGTTTGGAGACAGTTTTGAGACCAGCTATGTTGTATGGTTTGGAGACAGTGGTGAGACCAGCTATGTTGTATGGTTTGGACACAGTGGTGAGACCAGCTATGTTGTATGGTTTGGACACAGTGGTGAGACCAGCTATGTTGTATGGTTTGGAGACAGTGGTGAGACCAGCTATGTTGTATGGTTTGGAGATAGTGGTGAGACCTGCTATGTTGTATGGTTTGGACACAGTGGTGAGACCAGCTATGTTGTATGGTTTGGAAACAGTGGTGAGACCAGCTATGTTGTATGGTTTGGACACAGTGGTGAGACCAGCTATGTTGTATGGTTTGGAGACAGTGGTGAGACCAGCTATGTTGTATGGTTTGGAGACAGTGGTGAGACCAGCTATGTTGTATGGTTTGGACACAGTGGTGAGACCAGCTATGTTGTATGGTTTGGAAACAGTGGTGAGACCAGCTATGTTGTATGGTTTGGATACAGTGGTGAGACCAGCTATGTTGTATGGTTTGGACACAGTGGTGAGACCTGCTATGTTGTATGGTTTGGAGACAGTTTTGAGACCAGCTATGTTGTATGGTTTGGAGATAGTGGTGAGACCAGCTATGTTATATGGTTTGGAGACAGTGGCACTGATAAAAAGACAGGAGAAAGAACGGGACATGACAGAGCTGAAGATGATGAGGTTCTCTCTGGGAGTGACAAGGGTGGATATGGTTAGTAATAAGGTACAGCACAGGTTAAACAACTAGGAGATAAAGTTAGGGAGGCCAGACTGAGAAGGTTTGGACATGTCCAGAGAAGGGACAGTCGGTATATTGGTAGAAGGATGTTAGAAATGCAGCTGCCAGGAAAAAGACAAAGTCGAAGGCCAAAGAGAAGATATATGGATGCAGTTAGAGAGGACATGGAAGTAATTGTTGTGAGGACAAAAGACGCAGAGGACAGAGTGAGGTGGAGGAGGATGACTTGCTGTGGCAACCCTTGAAAAGGTAAAGGCAAAAGAAAAAGAAGGAGATTTGGCCAATCTCTTTGATAGCCTCTATACTATCTATTGTTTTTAGGTCTGTAAGGATGTGTAGCTGCCAAGAAGACATTACTGAGAAAAGGAACAATTTTAATAGAACATCTGAGAGATGGATTAGGTGTCTAAATTTGTAATTGGGTTCACATGGTGCAGAAAATGCAACCAACTTCTAACTCTGGTGGTATGGGAAAACAGCATGTCAACAGCAAGCCTCCTGTAAGGAATGATAGCTAGACAGAAAGCCAAGAGGTGAACACACTAGATGATCTTATAGTTAGTTGAGGGTACTGTGTAATATTCTGTCTTTTCCTGGTGCTGAAAAGGAACTTGCTTTTAATGACCATTTTGACTGGAATGTAACTAAATGAAGAGTTCTCTCTGCTTATGCTTCTGAAAATGATTTGAATGTACTTGATGACACTAGAAGGCATGTAGATTGTTGTAGTCACACTAGTTTCTGATTATACATATTTAAAAGCAAATGTCAATGATTGTTAAAAACATTTGCATAAATAAGTGGTTAAAAATAAACATTCAGAGTGGTTTGATGTGCAATGCTTTGGTTAATAGAGTCAGAATTGTTCACATGGTGGTGATAGGAGCCAGCATTGGTGAGATATCCAGTACTGGAAACAACTGCGTTCGTCCCACCCAAAAATTATACTAGAGGGCAACATAGAGGGTAGAGCATTTCCCTTGCAAACCAGAGAACCTTCCCATGTTATGCTATGTTTTGTGTTGTGTGGTGCTGGGTCTTCTTCTTTTAGCCTTTGTTAAGGCTTGTGTTGAGATGCCTGTTCAATTATGATGTGTATGTAGATACTCCAATCCACAGCTACACTGGCCTCAGCTTTTGCCTGCCAGAGCAAGGTTTATTTGTATAGTGCATTTTACAACAGATGTTGTGACATAGCGGCTTTACAGAAAATCCAGGTCTAAGTCCCCTGTAAGCAAGCCAGGGGTGACGGTGGCAAGAAAAAACTCCATCAGAGCAAGAGGGAGAAACCTCGAGAGGAACCAAGAATAAAAAAGGGGAACCCATCCTCCTTTGTGGATAGGGAAACAAGCACAAAAGCAATAGCACTATAGTGTTAAAGTGCCAGAGTGCAGCAGTGACTGTTGCAGACTTGGCAAGTACAGTATAACTAAAAGGGAGTGACAAGAGGGTTACAAAGACATGACTGCTTCCTAAGATGGCAGCGACCCTCCGCTCTATGTTCAACAAACTTGAGTGAGTGTGTGAGAGCAGCGGGACGGCAGCCCCAACATATCCAGTTTACCATAATTTTCTTTGTCTATGAACCCTCGGATTAGCACCTTGTATCTAACAGACAGATGAATTACCAAAGTCCCGACTAAACAAGTTGGTTTTTAATATAGACTGAGGTTGTATCTAAATCCCAAACAAAGACTGGGAAGTTATTCCAAAGCTGGGGGGATCTGTATGAAAAGACTCTACGCCCCACTTTTGTTTTATCTGAGTTGATTAGCATCCAGTCTTATGTCATTTACACAGTCCACTATTTCATTATTTCACTATTTCACTATTTCATTCAGTTAAAATGTATCATCTGGTTTGGCTGAAATATACAACTGTGTATGATTAGCATTGCAGTGGACATTTATGCTATGGTTTTTTTATAATTGAAATCACATATATAACTTATACGACTTATATAGGTCCTAAGACAGAGCCTTGTGGAACATCATACTTTACTTTTGTACAGATTGTTCACTAATTAACTTAAAAACTGATAGCGATCGCTCAGGTAGGATCTGGACCCAAAGGAGCTTTTGCTGTTACTCCTAAATGGTTTTCTAGGCTGTCTAGTAGGATAGAGTGGTATATGGTGTCAAATGCTGCACTACAATAAGGCAGTACTTTTTCATGTATGTCAATGTAGCAGTAATTAAGATTAACCTAATCTTGATTCTTGCAAGATATCAAATTATAGATTATTTCAAATCCTCCCTTCATATCAAAGTTGTAAGACAATTCTGTGACACGAAGATGCTACGGCTAGTGCTCTTCTGTAGTCTATGAGCCTATCTTTCCAGGCAGATTGGAATAATTCTAGTTTAGTCATTTATGTTTTAGTTGTGGTGGTCTGTTTTAGAGCCTGGGTATGGTCATAATACTTTGGAGCTGACTTATTCTTTTACTTTTAAGTGGAGCCACATTATCTAAAGAAGAACAAAATGTTTGGTCAGAATATTTAATTCAGTAGGTTCAGATGGACAACTAATAAAAGTTGGTAGATAATGCTAGTATTAGCTACAGTAGAATTAACCTATAGTTGGCTAATATTTTTGATAATATTAAAACCTGCTCCCCTCAATGTCACCTTCACTCCTCCACCATTGGGAGCCAGACATCTGGAAAGTTGAATGCCTCTAAAAGCTACATTACATAATTATTTGAAAGTGAATTCCAATGATTTTTCAAGTTGTCTGCATGATTAAAGAGTAAGATGTAAATAGGGCTATTCAGCATGCTTTGATTTCTTCCATTTTAGAGAAATTTACTAAGTCAGGATTCACAGTGTTGGTGAGGTGGACCAGACATTCTAAGAGTTAAGTGCTTTTAAAAGATACCTCATAAAAAGATATTGTTAAAAATATTATCTGATGTCTGAGACACTTATATAAGACACTTATATAAGATATATACACTTGCTGGGCTATATGTTGGCTGGTGCTGTGCCTTCTTTTAGCCTTTGTTAAAGCTCGTGTTAAGGTGCCTCTTCAATAATGATATGCTCCAATCACCAGCCGCACTTTGAACTTGAGGTCAGTAATGAAAGCGCAATGAATGGCAAATGAAATGTAATGTTAGTCTCTGGCCGTGTCCCAAACTTCATTCAGCCACACCAAATAGTATGATGAATAAAGAGTTAAATGCTTTTAAAAAGTACCACACAAAAAGATTAAATGGTTACCAAATATATTGTCTAATGTCTGAGACACTTTTATAAACATACGTTTCCAGATAAAAAAATATTTTACCATTATCAGCATTACATAGGTTCACCGGATGTTTTTTCTATAAATAAAAAAAAAACAGTTTCTGACTAATGACTAATTTCACATAAAATCACATTTCACATAAAATTCTTTGCATGTTATATTTAAATGATTTTGTCATTTTTGTCATTAATTCTTAATAATTTATTAATTCTGATAGGAACTTGATTTGTCCTCTCTTTATTGCATTTGGAAAGGGCCCAGACTCATTCTTGTGCTAAAGCTCGGCTGCCACTCGTCACAGTGTGAGTACAGCCCTCCTGATCCCTCTCAACAAACTCACTAACAGCTGATCAATATTACATGAGCCCTATACACACACACATGCACACACACACAGGCGGCGTGCGTGGATCAGCCCCTCCCCTCCTGCTCTAATAGAAGGCTTTAATGAAGACTCCAGGGGGATCTGCTACCTGTCACTCTAAATCGATCCGAATGCTGCCTGACTGACAGCTTCACCAGCCTGCCCTCCACCTGCCTCTGTGTCCGAGTGACTGTGACTCCTTCCAAAGCCTTAACATAGTGTTTGGCAAGGTTCTAATGTAATGCTTTGTATTGTTACATTACATACTAAAGCCTTATTCAAGTGATTAGTAATACATGGTGTGGTAAAGTTTTTGAAAGGGAATTCCCCAGTTCTTCAAAATTTCTGCAGAACTCAGTCATTGTGTAAAATCATTCTTAGTGGTTTGCTATGAAATGGGGTACTAAACTGGCTCACTGGTCACTTCCTAGGAACAATAAGCTGCTATGTTTAGCCACAAATCTATACATGTGTATTCTAATTTTTTATATATATAATCACTGTCCTAATAAATAAAAAGATTTTTATTTTATTGATCATTTGAATGCATCAGCTGTTGTTTATGTTTTGTAAAAACATTATGATGAATGGACCAATAGAAATGCCTGAAAATAGCTAAAAATCTGTTTCCATTCAAAGCAAAGAGTTTTTGTCCTCTACTATAAAGTTTTTGGAGATTTTAGTGACAATATGAAACGTTCATTATGATAACCCAAAAGAGGGTTTCCCCCAAGGACTCCCCCTTGTATATACAATGTCATTTGGGACCCTGAGCATTAAAACAAAACATCAATAAAAACAGAAAAGTTTAAAGCGTTTAAAGCCTATAAATATTTAAAATATTATAAAGATAAACACATAAAACATATATGCCCATGTTGAATCTGATGCCAGCAACAATGTTGGGATGGGGTGAGAAAAGACGTCTAGAGTTGTAAAAATGAAAGATCAAATAAGGTTTCTCAACGTAAAATAGCAAAGCACTTCTGCTGTGAATAATATCATTAAAAGATTCAGAGAATCTGTAGAAATATCTGTACACAAGGGACCAATATTGGATGGCCATAATCCTCAGGCATCACTGCATTAAAAACAGACATGTTTGGGCTCAGAAATAACTGTTTCGGCTCAGCAACCCTTGCACTATACAAAGAAGACACCAGATATAAACAGATCCAGAAACGCCACAGTCTTCTCTTGACCCAAGCTCATTAAAGATGGACTGAGGTGAAGAGGGTGCTGAAAAGGGGAGAGATCATTTGGCTTTACCATTAATGCTATACAGTATGTATGGGTTTTGGTGCAACATGTGCTGCCTTCTAGATGATGTCTTTTTCAAGGAGGTCTTCCTTGCTTCAGCAAGACAAGAGATGATGCAACCTAGGGGCTTCTTTTCTTCTTTGCCTGCCTCTGTGTTTTGTTTACCATGCTGTCAATTTCCATGTGCTTCTGTTTGTTTTAGTTTTTAAGCTCCTCCTCGTTACTGCCTTCTTGTCACACCCCTCACTTGCTCCTAGTCTGTAGCTCTCCCCTTGTGTTTCCTGTTTATATATGCCTGGTTGTTTAAGCTTTGTCATGGCTTAGTGTTTTGTCTTATTGTGTGTCTTGTGATATCCCTGTTACTGTTTCCTTCGATTTTGGTATTGCTTGTAGTCTTTGTTTTCTTTATTTTGTATCTTGTTCCTTTTCTATATCTTGTTCATTTACAGCTTTTCCTTTTGATTTCAATAAACAAATCGGCTTGGCACTTGCATCCTGCCTCCTCTTCTCTCCAAGTGTGACACGTTGTGTTATATAGGTTGTCAATGATTTGCATATTCTGTTTTATTTTTTCTTTTGCACAGCGTTTTAACTTTTGTGGAAACGGGTTTATAACTTATCACCACAACTAAAACAATTCTGTGTGTGCTTTTTTTAGGGGGGATTTACATGTGCTTTATCCAAGTGCTTTGGTTCTTCCTTATGTCAAAATTTCCTGCCATCATAATCCCAAAGATCAGATTTCCAGATAGCTGTAACGTTTGTGGGCTCTAACTCTCACAAATACAGACCTACCTGTAATGCACTGATGTATTAATTTTGCCAGGTATACAATATCTGCTATATAAGTGCCCTTGGCAGGTTTTCAATTGAACAGAATCCTTTAAGCTTAATTTATCAGTCACCCTCATCTTGTCTACCAATGGAGAGGGACCACCATAGGACCGTCAATGACCAGATGTCATTCTTAACTCAGCAGTCACACTGGTATTGTTGTTGTGTGTTAGTGTGTGTTATGCAGAAACACATGGATGTAGCGCACACAAATGTGGCTAATTAATTTTGCACAACATTCAGCCCTTCATCCACATCTCACTATTGGCTGGAGATATTGTCTGACAGACCATGCTTGAGATGCTGTGCAAATGCAAATAAAAACTGAATGCAATGATGTGTAAATTATTTTCACTCTGTATAAAAATAGAAAATTATTATAAATATATATATAAATTATAAATATATTATAAATTAAAATAGAACATATCTAATGCTGAAAATATATCCCCACTTTGGACCAGAGAAGGTGGCACCATTCTGGACCTGTTTATATCTGGTTTCTTCTTTGCATAGTAGAGTTTTAACTCACAGGGTGCAGCAAAGAACTGTGCTCACCGAGAACGTTTTTGGGGAGTGTTTCTGAGCTCATACAGTGATTTAGGCTACAGATTTGTGTCTGCTTTTAGTGCAGTGCTACCAGTGAGTTGCACATGATTGAATTGTGTTTTTATTTAAATTATGTACAGCTGTTTTGGTTAGCTAAGTCTTAATAGCAGTTACCGAATAATTGGGTATAGTTCCCAAACAATTATATAGCAATTACAAAATAATTCATAATATCTACTGAATAATACAGTCATATGCAAGAATGATAGCAACAATGTATAGTGCTTTCAATATGTTAAACCTAGCAACCACATAGAGCTGAAATAAGTTTGTTCCCTGCAGAGTAACTGTGTCATTTTCACATCAGTACAACCTTTTCATTTGGAGGTCTACAAAAGGTTTAAGCCTAGCTGATGTGTGCACTTCAAAGGGTTAAATGTACACAGTGATCACACGTTAAGATGCAGAGCCTTTAGTTAGTGATACCTCTGATAAAAAACACCATGACATTTTACTGAGTGGGTGTGTGAGAGCATGCGCTTGGCCAAATGTTTGCATGCAAGTGTGTGTGTGTGTGTTTTTGTGTGTGTGCGTGCATGGGTGGGGAGCTTTGCTGTTGACATATCAAGACAGAGACAAGGATGGAGAAAGACAGAGAAAAAGCAGCTGTGTCAGTGTGCATGCATGCACTTGCACCGTATGTGTGTGTGCATGTGTGTGTGTGTGTACCTCGTCTGTGAAATGTCACAGCATGGATCGATGGGGCTTAACAAGGGCTAGAGGCCCTGATCTGATCACTCTTGTTCATGGAATCCCCCCAAAATCATCATCCCTCTCAAAAGCGCAACACATTAACACTCCACCATCACATCACTGTCACTACTGTGTTACGAATGACCCCCCATCCAAATAGGGGGTCCTGACCATTGAAGAACACGGTAACAAAATACACAGAAAAACATGATGGACAGCAGTCTGTAAGTGTGGAGCTACAAGTCTTCCTATATAGCTGATAAAATTGAAGGAGAACGGAAAAAGGCAGGATGGGTCAGTATATGTAGATGCTGTGGCATCTCTAGGGTTCAGATACACAACCTCTTTGTAGGTGGCGATTGCTTAGCCTATTGTTTCTGAAATTTCTCAGATTTGTGTTCCTAAATGGTTATCACAATGTAAGGAAATGCTTTTACTGTGAAAAATGATCTTGTACATGCATACATACATATAGTTGCTGTCCAATGAAAACCATGTTTCTCCATTTTTGTCGATTTTGAGTTTTTCACATAATTTGAACACGGCAGTGATTGTTTACATTGTGTGAAAATTTCATGATGGTTGAACCAATAAAAATGCTCCAAACAGCTTGGAAAAAATTCTGGCTCCATTGACTTCCATTGAAAGTAAAGTATGTTTTGGTCTCTCTTGTAAAGTTTCAATTTTGGGGATACTTGTTTTTCATTGGACAGCGACGATGTATGTCATCAGTTACCATATAATTTTAATAAGTTCAGCTGGCTTTTCATTTTTACAGTGCAGAGAACACACCTGTAACGTAACACCTAACTTCTATACGACACAGACTTAAAGAAGACATTCTAAACATGAATAATTTACTGTACCTCCCACTGCTATCTCCCAAACATGGTATCTTTAAATGGGAAAGGGGGGCAAAAAAGACTCTTATGGAACGTATTTACTGATATTTACAAGAAGTATGCTATGATCTATTTAAAACCTGGCATGTACAATGCTTATTATTTAAGAGCTTTGTTCTATCAGGAGGTGGCTGCCCCAAAACCTAACCCCTAAAGTGACATTGAAATTTTTTGATTGGAAAAAAATGATGTGCTACAATTTTTAGTCCCTACCGAAATACAAAAAGTTTTAGTCCATAGGCGGGGCCTTATTTTAGCCACACCCTTACATTTTAGAGCAGGAAGTGAGACTGCATCCCAGTCCCTCATGGCCTCATGGTGAGCAGTTAGAACTCTTTGTTTTTAAGTAATTGTCTCAATGTCTAAAAATCTGTGTAACATTAAGAATCGTAACTACTTGAACACTTATTTTCTGCAATTAATAAACTTTTTTTGTGTTTCATTGACCTTACATGTGCAGTTAAAACTGAATTTGCTAGTCACTGCCAAGCCATTTAGTAAAGATTTGATAGTATTACGATTGTCTGGTTACTGACAACATGGAATGTTTTAATTAAATAAAAAACAATTAAGGTATAGGGTCACTTAAGACAAATTCAGTTAAAAGTTTGAAATACTCTGTTCAGTAAAATGATCCATCTCTGTTCTTAAATAGGCCTCTGTTTTATAACTTTCATTACGGAGGTAATAGAACACGTGCATCACTTATTTTCAGGTCCCTTCGGTCTATACTTCTGAAAAGTTGTTGTTCACAAATACTCAAGTACCGCTTTTATGTATATTCATTATGCATATGTTATGAAGCACCTATGTAGGTAGTCTTCGAATGGTAACTTAAGGGAATGTGTAAGTTATGTAAGTTATGTGTGGGCCCACATGGAGTGTCGGGGATAATTGGACCTCAGGGGCCGGTAAACAGTAGCTAAACAAGCGCACACTCATATAGACACATTCACACTGCACACAGGCTCCAACAAAAGTGCAGACGCTTTTAGACCAAACAAATCAGAGTTTTTTTTTTCTTTTCTTTATGATTTCAAAGTGCTGAACAGAGCCTCCAGTGAACCAAAGAGAAAAAAGAAATCTAAACAAACCAGAAGAGACATCGATTTTTTTTCCTTTTTTTGTCATCTTGTTTCTTTCTCCAAAAGAAAAAAAACAAACAAACAAACAAACAAAAAAACAAATGCACAACTCGTACCACAAGATTTGAAAAAAGCTATTGGATAAAAACACTTCAAAATATTAGTTTTTGTCTTGTGTATATATATATATATATATATATATTTATATATTTATATAATTTGTACTTCTTCCGTCTCATCTCAAAAGTGTCGCCTACTAGGCAACGTTAGCAAAAAGAAAAGCCCAAGTCAGTGATGAACGTGTCCAAGCCCTTTAGGAGCCGGCGGTCTTTTGCGAAATAAATACAGGCAAGAAAGGCGAGAAAGAGAAAACCATGCATATAATGTTTTTTTTCCTTTTTGTACAAATAAAAGACATTTTTTTGCAACAAGTCCTCCATATTAATAAGTGGTGTTAACAATATAAACTTACAAAAAAATGAGCATGAACGTGGAATGTTTCGTTCCTCCTGTGCTTCCTCTCTTTATTTCATCCCCTCCCGTGCTCCTCGCCCCCCCCCCCCTCCCCCCGTTCTCCTTTTAAGTGCTTGTAGCCCAAATTCTTCTCCACTCGCTCCTTTTTATTTATTTTTTTTAGTTCTACAGTCCTACTCCTACAACTCTTTCTGGTTTTTCAGAAACCAGAAAATGAAAAAAAAATCTACAGTCCTTTCAAGTTTGTGGAACTCACGGTCATTAATGAGTTAGTGCGCAGAACTGGTCTGAGAAAATCTCTTTTTCTGCTCGGTTTTAAAACCTTCACCTCACAAGGCGAGTCTTTAGTATTAAAATAATTTAGAGTTGAAATAGAAATGGAACCCACACGCTCCTTCTCTTCTGTCGCTTTCTTCCCTGCTTCGCTCCAATCTGTTTTTTTTTGTTTTTCTGTAAAATAGCACTTAGTAAATTGCACTTGTATGCATTTTTTTTCGGGTGAAACAGAGTGTGATTCTGTGGTTAGAAATTTTAATGCACTTTTGTCTGCCTGCCTGAACGACGGTTGACTCATTTGTCTAAAGCTTACTTCAGAGACGCTTCAAAGAACACTCCAGCGTTTTCAAACCTGGTACCGACACAGAATGGATTTCCATATAGACACTGTAGAATATGGCGGATAACTACTGACAATAATTTCAGTGTGTTTCCCTGTACAACAACAGAAAAGCAGTAGCCTCGCAAAACACATGGCTAACCTATTGGCTATCGTTATAAGTTGGTACTGCTGCCCTCCATGCTGGGGTTCAGGTCTTCCACCCACCAAAGCACAGCATGCTGTTCCAGTAACAGCAAGACGCCTAACACTGCATTCACCAACCTAACATGATAACGTCGCTCTGCTACTAGGGGTTCCTGGAGGGTTGTAGGTCCTGTCACAAATTCCTGACTATGATGGCAACGAAATTTATCATGTGCTTTAGTAATACAGGATGAGCATAAAATCTGAGCTCTTCTGACCACCCAAAGCCAAATTTTGTCAGCCATTACAGGAACTAAGTGAGCATTTTTTCTCTCTAGTTATGGTAAAGGCAATGACGTAGGCTAGCATGAGTAGCACCATAGCTGTTTATGTTGGTTTCATTCTCACTACAGCAATTTCACTGAGCTGTAATACTTTCGAGCTGCCCCCTTCCAACCTGTATGCCAACAGGCTTGCCCAGTACACCATCATCTGATCACACCACCAATTGACAATAGCATTAGCAGTGTGAGCCTAGTCACAAAGATATGGTGGTACCACTCATGTCTTACAGCAAGCATGTGCTAGCTTTGATAAGGGAAGACCTAGCTAGCATGTAGAACTGACTAAATTGGGAAGAAATGAAAAAAGAAAGAACCTTACTCGCTAACAGCCCTTAAATTGTCAACTTTATAAAATGGCTAAAATGTATTGTGCTAAGTTAGCCTACATGCCACTGTTATTGTAATGTGCTAATGATATTATTATTAATGTAACTAAGGGCTAAATTTCTTCTTAAATCCTGCTTACGAAGCTTTTCATGTAGATACTAACACTCACCAATGTTTTCTTATTCGGAATCTGTTCTTAGGTAAGAACTGAATCTACACACACTCAAGAGCCCAAAAGGTACAGGTTTAAGAACATATCCTGAATCTGAATAACTAGTTCTTAGGATGTTTCTCAAGAAGAAATGTAAGAACAAACTTAGGAAGGTATTGGTGAATGAAGCCCGATGTCATTTAGCTCATGATTTGCAAGGAACGACGTATGGGAATCTGGAGTCATGTTAGTTAGCATGACCACTCTTTTAGTTAGCATGACCACTTGCGCTGCTACAGAATCCAGACAGCATATCAGAACTGATATAAGATGTGGGCTACATGGACCAGATTACAAGAACCATATAACCATTGTACTAGGTTGTGGTAGATCACGGTAGCAATCAATTAGCAATTAATAATGCTATCTTCAGCTCAAGCCTACCTCGTAAAATCAAATTCTGGCTATGCCATTGGTCTTGAGAATTTTACGGTACCGTGTTCTTAAGAACAGGGAAACACCTTGAAATTACTGTCCGTAGTAAATCCACCGCATTGTACAGATGATGTTGGAAAATGATAGAGTACTCCCTGAAGACAGCGGGTAAGTGTGTGCATGTGTGATTAAACGGCTGTTGCCCTTCTAGTCTAGATGAATGACAGCGAAGCATTCTGACTTTCAGACTGAAAAGAAACCTCCTTCTGCACTCTCTCCCTCAAACTCACACAAACGCACTTGTTTCCCATGACACACTGAACCATAGTCCAAAAGCACAGCTCTGTCCCCGACCCCAACACTCACACACACTCACACAATCATACATCTACATGTTCTGATGCAGAGCCAAAGAGAAAAAAAACGCTTCCTCTGGCTGATCTCCTGTGCCACCAAAGTCACACTAGAGACTCAAGGGAAATGTAGTTCGTGTGTCTCTCTGGACGACAGGCTCTGCCCCTCAGTGATGCAGTCCGCATAGCCGCCGTGGCCGTTTCTGAGTGAGCTTTTGTGGGCGTGTCCGTGAGCTTTGTGGGCGTGTCTTTGAGCCATCAGTAGGGCAGGGTGTCCAGGAACCTGTCGATGAGCGGAGGGGGCTGGACTAAATCCTCCAGCTTTAGGTAGAAGATCCTCTGGAGGCCTTGAGTGCGCTGAGAACGGAGTTCCGCCCTTAGGCCTAGCACAGCAGCAACGGCAGGAGGGGCCTTGCCCGCAGCAGCCACGCCCCCGGCCCCACCGGCGCTAAGGTGTTCCCGCAAGCAGCAGATAAGTTTGGACTGCAGCTCCTCCACCTTCTTGGGCTCTTTAAGGCCAGGACATTGCTCTGTGGAAAGAGACAAGAGACAAGAACAAATGCATGAGTATGTGAAGCAGACGCTCATACCTGCTAAACATGAACGAGTGAGTGAATTAAAAAGGGGATTAGGTGGGTCGTATCAAAAACTATAGAAACAAAAAAGTGCCTGTAGTTGTAGAAACACCTAACTACCAAACGTACAGGTTCTTGAGATGCACCCTCACAACTGACTCTCTAAAATGATTACTATCAACACATGTGGCACAATTAGCAAGATTATGTGCTGCTGTGAACAGGCAAACCTGATTAGGCCTTGACGCTAATGTAGTTACCAAAAGCAACACCGCAGCCCCAAAAGCACCAACAGCTTTCTGATGTGACACTGATACAAGCTGCTAGCCTGACACAAACATACAGACACACAAAAGAAAGAATCTTTCTGCGCTTATGGGTATTTATGTAAAAATCTAATGTGTGGTGTATATACGGGTTACAATGGAGACAAATGGCTGGAACTGTGTCATAGTCCTGCTAGCTGTTTGTCTCATTGAGTTAGTGTGAAGCTTCAGTTCTATCGCTTTGGAGGTACTGTGTCAATAACAACCCTCGAGCCTGCCCACTCCACACACTTCTCACTCCTCAGAGTGAGTGTATGTGCTTGTGGATGAGTGTGTGTGTTTATGTAAATTTCTGTAAAATCGCCCAAGAGCCAAGCGTTTAACCCCTTGTAAACTGCAAGGCAGGGATATTCCAAAGTCAGACCACCCTTCATCCAAGTTATCTATTTTTCAGAAGGCATTTCTAAGATATATGATAATCCACTGGCAAACAATTATATCGTTGAGGGTCCGCCTTATTTCAGCACTTTCCAATTGACTCTTTTCCAACTCTGTTTTGTACATTCATGGCCGACGGAGATTAAGTTGAGAAACGTCTGTGTTTATTTACGGTTAATAACTGAACAGGCCTGCAGTTTAAGGGGTTAAGGTTTGTTTTGGAAATGAACATATGTGCATGCGCATGAGTGTACGCACAAGTGTACGTGTATTATGTTTTGCTTTTATTTATCCTCATGCTGTGGGTGTTGAGTAGCTACAATTTCCCTCTGTCGACCTCTCTCGCTTACTCTCTCTTGCTCTCTCTCTCACTCTCTAGGGGATGATCGATGGCACTCTTTCACTGCAGACACTTTTAGAGGGTCGATAGATTGAGTGGAGGAGTGGAGGGGGGACCAGAGAGCAAAAGAGAGAGAGAGAGAAAGAGAGGGAAATGGGGGGGTAGGCGGTGGAGGGGTTGGAGGAAGAGAGCAGGGCTCCGCTGAGCAGCGGTCGATTCCTCCCTCTACAGAGCTAAGTGCTGCTCCATGGAGGCCAACACATACACATGCACAGACTCAAGGCTGTTGGTTCTGGTGAAAATAGAATGGGGTGGGTGAATGGGGAAATGGATGGACAGATAGACAGACAAGTCGCGTTCCTCAAGCTTTGTGATTTTTACAAAACCAATAAAAAAGCATAGCTCAGCGGCTGAGATGTAAATAAAGTCCTTCTTGATGTTGAATGCACCAATCTAGGTAAGCTTACCAACTTCACAGTGGCAGTTATAGAAACCAGGGGTTGGGGTTTTATGTACTATGAAATTTGACCAGTGTCTAATAAAAAAATCTGAAAAAAATATTGTTTTCTTAGGAACTATTTTGCCTTACAATGCCTGGCATGCATCTCCGCATCATCAGTTAAAATCTTTTTTTATATGTATACGTTTCAGATCAAAATCTCCTCACCCCACTATGGCAGGATGCAAATATAATTGTATCAATGTTACACATGATAGGTTTGAAGTCAATTGCAGGTGCTCTGCTCATCAAGGTAAATAATGAGTATATTTGCATTGTAGAAATCACAACCCCAGGTTCCAGATAGATTCTTAACAATGACACCCTTTCACGAAAAATCGATAGTATTCTATTTAATGAACAATACAATACAGCCATACAGCAAAAAAGACTAAATGAAAAGATCTGAAATTCTTCTACAGAATAATTTGCTTCTAAGAATAATTCTCTACTGTAACTGTTCGAAAAGTTCATGTTCGTCAAGGGTTAAAAATAACAAAATGTGACAGTTTGTGTGCACGGTGTGTTTATGAATATAGGTCAATAGGTTTAGCCTTGCTCTTAATAATGCATGTGCATATAACCTGAAACACCTGCTGACCCTCACAACATGCAAGCACATACGCGCCAACCTGCACACTGCCCTACTTTGTCACCCAATAACCAACAAACCCCACCTGTGCTCATAGAAAACACACAAAACCCCTTCCCCATTTCTCTCTCTCTCTCTCCCTCTCTCTTCATGATTAAAAGGGGATTATTTCTTCTGTGTAGGTAAACCCAATCTCTGGCATCACCTGCCCAGCACCTGTGATCGCCGTGACAACCGGCCAGAGCCACACAAAGAGGTGTGAACGAGGGAACGGGAGAGAGAGGGAAGGTGAGAGCAAAATAAAAAATGAGAAAAAAAGAGGTGAGAACGTGTCAGAGCATGACATGAGGACGGAGAGAGGATTATCTTCATACAACACAACCTATCAACGTTGCCCCCACAAATGAATTCTTTTGTAGCTGCTGTTGGACAAGCTTTGCAGAGCGCTGGCAAAAATCCTATTCAACCTAATGAGAAACTGGAGTGTGCTAATAATCATCACATTATTAAGAATGAGTGGGTTTTGTATAATCAGCTGTTTAAAGGGGAATTCCAGTGATTTTTCAAAATTCCTTCAGAGTGGTTTGATGTGAAATGATCGGTTCTAGAGTCAAACTTGTCTACAGTGGCGGTGGTGGGAGCCAGACATCTAATGTTTTAATTGTTAACTATAATTGTTTCACAAAAAGATAATGAATACACTGCCTGATGTTATATATAAGATGTACTGTCCTAGAAGCTCAACAGGCACATTATGCACCATGTCTGGTTCTCCCCTCCCATAATAATTTTCATCATTTTTATCAGTCTGAATCAACCCTGGTCCCTGCGGACCCCCTGCCCTGCACAGTTTTGTGTTTTCTGGCCAAAACACACACACACAACTCAAGGAAGGGCTTGTAAATTAGCTTTCCTCTTCAACCACCCAATGAACCACCCTGGTTCAACATTCTGGTTCATTTTGCTGTCAATTAATCCAGTGAAATCACTGATGATCTGAAGGATGCTTTACATTAAGCAACTCAAGCGCAATCTAGCTTCATGGAGGTTTCCAGCAACTACAGTTGAAAGTTTTGTTGTAGCTTTGAGGGCAGCGGTGAGTAATGTTTGTTTATTTGAACGGTTTCTGTTGTATCGACAGCTAGAAAGCATATTTAAAAAGCCAGTCCAGCCAACTTAAGGACTGTACTGGTAGCGTACACGTTGGATGAAACAGGAAAAATTACCAGTTGATCGCAATACGTCACATGGCAATTTGTTGTCAGGCCAAACTTCTTGTTTGTGACAGACCCAGCGAACACTCTTGTCAAGTCTGTTCATCTTTGCGTCAGTAAGAGGTGTGAGTTGTGCACACGTGTTACCTGTGAGCAGCACTAGGGCAGACAGGCAGGAGAAGGCCGGTAAGTCCAGGTTCAGGCTCTGAAGGCGGGAGCTGAAGTCCCGGATCGAGTCGAGCCATTCTCCGAAGCCTCGCAGACACTGCAGCCTATGGAGCACCAGCCCAGTGCAGAAAACAAACTTCTCCTCCGCCAACAACGACCTAAGAACGAGAGAAAGAGAGAGAGAGAGAGAGAGAGAGTGGTAGGGCTTAGGTTGATCAAGAATTGTTGTTATTTATACAGCTTCAAGGTGCTGTTTGATGGCTGAAGTTCAGTCACCGGCTTTCATCTTTTAATTAATCGGCACATTTCAGTCTCTTCGGCCTCCAAAGGGACGAGATATGGCTTTCCATTTCTGCATCTGCGCGTCTGTCCATATTAGCACGGGCACACACGCGCATACATGCATGCCAAGCGTTAACCCTCTCTCATCATCGTGGCTATAAAGCCCGACCCTGATTCGATGTTAACAGTCTGAGTTCGACTCATTATGTACGGAAACAATTACCATGGCGACAAATAAAAGCCAGCATAGGGAAGAGCACATCAAAAGATCGGAATGGACTTAATTACGTTTGAGCTCTCCCAATTAAAGCTCTTAAAACATTCCTAAGATTTCTCTCTCTCCTTCGCCACCCCCCATCTCTCACTCACTCTCTCTCTCTGGATGTGGGACACAACGTATATAGTTGTTAAGTTTTTACTCAGCGTGGTTTCTAAGCGACGCCAATTCAGATAAAAACACTTAGACAGTCTCGGCCTTTGCCTATCCTCCTTTTCTCTTATCTTTATCTGTCACTCTATCTTCTCTCTTTTTTCTCTCTTTTACTGCACTCCACTCCACATCTCTTCCTTTATGTCCCATTTTCTCTTTCTCTCCTCTTCTGCACTACTATCCATTCACTTATGACTTTTTTCTCTCCTCTTTTCTCTTCCAATCCTCTTTCTAGTTTTCCTGTTTTCTCTACTTTTCTTTACCTCTTCTTTCTCTTCTCTTCTCTCTTTCTTTCCTCCTCTACTTTTGCACTGCACTTTTCTTCTCTATCTAGTTCTCATCTTTTCACATGTTTTTTCCTCTCCTACTCTCCTCCTCTCTTCTTTTCTCCCATTCTCTCTTCCCCCACTTCTCCTATCCTCTCTTTTTATTATTTTTTCTTCTTCTCTTTCTTCACCTGCCCTTTTCTCTTCTTTCCTCATCCACATCTCTTTTCCGTCTTTTCCTTTCCACCACTCTTCTCTCTTCTTTTTTCCTCCCCCCTTCTCTTTTCTTCTTCTCTTGTCCTCTCTCCTCACCTCCACTCTTCTCCCGTCTTCTCTTTTCCCCTCTTTTTCTCTGCCCTCTTTTCCACCCATCTACTCTCTTCTCTTCCATTTTACTCTCCTCTCCTCTCTTATCCTTTAACTCTGCTCTATTTCTCTCATCTCCATCTCCTCCTCTTACCACTCCTCTCGACTACCTCTTCACTCATAACCCTGCAATTTTAGGAAGAAAAAAAATACTCCTCGTTTTTTTTCCTGTAGAGTGCTTGGCTTCTGCTCGTGAGCTGTTCTTCATTAGCTCACAATTACCAAACACACACACTCTTACACACAGCAGGAGGGGAGGTGAGAGCAGGAGGAAAGTGGGCAAAATTGAAAAGAGCAAAGGAGAAAGAAAAAAAAGGAGTAATATTAAAATCTCATCCCCGTAATACTGAAGCCCTGGAGTGCAGATAATCGGAACATGTGCTTTATTAACGGGAGTGCACATAAACACAAGGTTTAGGTTTAGCTTTGGTGAGCGGCAAAAGCACAGGGATGAGCAACCGACAGAGGGTCTGAATCAGGGAAATGAACAAAACGTTCTCCGAGACCGCATTTTCTATGTTTGCGTCATGGCGCCGGCCTTTTCATTCATTTACTATGTGTGGTTTTGCCATGAAGACCAGTTACACGTGTGTGTGTGAGAGATGCTGGGAATGGGGGGGGGTAAACGTTTTTACAATACATAATGTACGAGAGAAAGTTTTGGTACTGAATCTACTTTAAATCCACACTTAATTTATTTATTACTTCATAGTATTTATTTATTATTTCATAGTAGTTACTGAGCTATCATAATAGTGTTGCACTAGTGTTGTTGTCAAGACTGCTAGATTCCAAGTCAAGACCAGTGCAGCTCACTGCTTTATTGCAGCCAAGCACACATACAAGAAGACACAAATCCTTGTCCTACCTGCCTCACCAGCTGCAGCCATCCTGATCTAGCTCTACATCGCCTAAGCAGTTTCTCTCTCTGTTCTTTGTGGGAATTTTTTTTTTGTAAGGTCGCATTCAGAAGTTCAAATCAACCAGCTGTGCCATCTTGGTGTGCAGTATGAGACTAAAATTAGCTTTTTATTGGCTTGTTTGGGTTTAGAATGAAGAAAGTTGTCTTTGTTAGTACAGTTTTAAACAGAGATTGAAACTTTTGAAAAGTTTTATCTGGCTTCCAATATCCAGCTGCTTCTGTCAAAGAAAACATCTGTGTGCCACCTTACTCCCAGCCCGGGACAAGAACATTATCGCTAGTTATGGTCTCGAGACCAAGACTGTTCTTAGGTAGTGCACCAAATAACTCATTGCAGATACTAAATAATTTATAGCATTTAAAGACTAATTCATAGCATTTAAAGAATAATTTATAGCATTTAAAGAATAATTCATAGCATTTAAAGAAAAATTCATGGAAGTTGCCAAATAATTAACAGTAGCTATTGAATAATGTATAATAGTTACTGAATAATTCATAACAGTTACCAAAAAAAATCGTAGCAGTAATTGAATAAGTATAAACAGTCACTGAATAAATTCATAGTAGTTACTGTATCATTCATCGCAGTTGTTGAATAATCTACAGTCCTTGCTAAATAATTCTCAAGTGAATAGCTAAATAGCTGAAGTAAGCCTATGGTTTAAGAGGTTACCTCATGAGTTGTGTTTATAAGGTGTGTGTTTGTCTCTGTGTGAATTCTGGACATGTGTGAGCTTGGTGAGCGTGTGTGTGACGTAGGCCCGGATGAATCCCCCTGCTAGGGTGAGTCAGAACCCCAGCCTGGAGCCCCCTACTGAGGCTGTGACGCCACCACCCACTGGCCTCCCTCCCTGCACCTGCTCCCTCACAGGGAGAGGGAGAGAGAGAGGGAGAGAAAGAGAGAGAGGGAGAGGAAGGCTGCAATGCTACTTAAATAGGGAGCAGCTGAACTGAACAAAAAAAAAAATCACTTCCTGTTAAAGCAACATCAGAACGCCGCTGAGTCACTAGCACACAAACAAATCGCTGTTGCAACGCGAGAGAAATCAACATGACTTAAGCTGTAAAAAGCCCTACATTAGTTAACAAAAGAGAAACATGCATGCAGTTTAACTGCAACACAGCTATGACGCGCGTCTCTGTGAGTTGTGTGTGTGTCATGTACACTGAAGAAAGGGTTAGGGAGGGCTGCTATCCCATAAATTTAAACAAGCGAATGCCGAGGTGGTCTGCACAGTGACCATAGCAACCTTACAGCTCATAGTGAACTGAGAGGGACGAGGTCAGCGTTTGGGAGTTTGACGAAAGTGCAAACTTTTGATTCGACGCTTCTGATTCGGAACGTTTTGACATTTGCAATGGGGTACGGGTTTAGCAAAGCTTGAAGGAATTAAAATAAAGCCGGCAGAAAGTTTTGACACAACATGAGCAACACATCCCACCACATGGTCAGAATTTCTCTGGGCCTGTGACTAATAAGCTGCTGTTATGAAAAAAAAATGATTCTAACATGACTATCATTCAGCTTTCTGTCCGAGGCTATTTCGTAAAAGGGCCTGTTACCTGTTGGCCAGGCGGAGCACGAACAGCTCCAGGAAGGCGGAGTCTATGAGCAGGTTCTGGTCGTCGGGGTGCAGCTCGGAGAATCCGGGCAGTCGCTCTGCCCAGCAGCGTGTGACCTCCATGGAGCCGGTCAGCACTCTGTAGAACAGCTGAATCTGCTGAGCCTCGGCAAGACCACCCGTCTCTACTGCGCTGAACTGCACGGACAGAGACCAAGAGAGGTTTAAAATCAGAGCGATCACTCCAGTAGCACTGATTCAGCGATACTACATAAACCAATGCATCCTTTCTTCTGTGTTTAAAAGAAAAAAGACAGAAAAGAAAACAAAGAAATCTCTCTTTCAAAGATAAGATGCATAGAGAGTTGAAAAGTATATGCATTTTTGAGCTCAAGCATTTATCAACACCTGAATTAATGTAATTTAGATGATTTTCAATATGAATTATTCATTCTATAGCAGAGAAAAGACGAATTTTTGAATGTAATAAAACCTTCACGACACGTCAGATGCGTTTTCTAAACGTTCTGAAACCGTGGGAAGGAGACACAGGTGGATTCCTTAATGAGCAGCACTGATGAATGTATCATTTCCTGCCCATATCCTACATTTTTTCTTGCATTTTGTGGTCCACTTTTGATATTTCTGAGGATTATTGTACCAAAAAAAATAAATTGTTACATGTGCCTTTACGACTGGTGATGATAGCACATCAACAATCTCTGTTCTGATTGGCTCTGCTGTATTGTGCCTCTTTCAAAAAGCAGTCTGGGCTGATATATTCAGCGTGAGCCTAATGTGTAGCTAAACTGCTGACTGCTTACTGAATGAGAACAGATGGCAAATACATACATCAGTCTTAAAGCTAAAGCTACAAAACGGTCTGTTTTATTTGTTTATAGACAAACAGCGGCCAAGCAAAAATGAATGATGTTTTTTATACATAAACCAACACATGCCTATACGTAAATAGACCTCTGGGGGAAAAAAGGAAGGAAAAAAGGTTTGATGTGGTAATTTGTATTACAGACATTCTAACTGTAAATGACCTGCACTGTGGTTAACCTGTCAGGTTGCATACTGTGCACAAATCAGGTTAATGCTATATTATACATACGCACTGCTTCAACTGAAAAGCAATATCATGGCATGCTGCCATGCACACACACACACACACACAGGTACCTGGCTGTAGTCCAGTTCTCGGGGTATGGACTGGGAGTAGGCTCTGACCAGAGCATTAAGCAGGCTGAGAGGGGGTGAGGGAGGTGATGGCTCAGGCTGAAGTGGACTCTTTGGTTTGGACGGCAGACGACCTCTCCTCCCCTTCAGGTTGTCTGTGCGCACCACTGCCCAAAGACAAATGCATATACATGTTACTCTTAACACCCTGCCTGCCCCTACTGATAAACTGATTTTTGTAACTGTAGTTTGTATGCTTACTGTGAGTACACTCACAACAGTAGCTGTTTACATGAACCCTTTCAGACCTACAGTAAGGCCTATTTATATCTATCATGACAGCAGCACCATAACGGAAATCTAACCCTGTGGAGATATTATAAGTAATGACCACAAAACCTGCTTAAATTGCTGTCAGTGTTATAAAAACTCCATAAGAAAGAAACCCCTGAAAATGTGACATAATGTAGATTGATACTGAGTGCAACACAATCTACACCAGCAGGTACTATCCGTATTTTATGTCCAACTCTATCCAACTGTCCATCCCAACTAACAGTGTCTCTAACTGACCAGTAGAGGGCACTTGAGAGTAGTGCCATTGTCCGAGCCCAACAGGCCATTCAGGGGGGAAAAAGGATAGTGTCTGCTCAAGACAATGTGAGTTATATCAACACACTGAAAAAAAGCGATAGACTAAATGTACTTCATTTACATGTATACATTATTTCCACATGAAATGAAATGTCAACACAATTACTGCCAAATGCGTGTCAACATTCATGTGGAAATGAATACAAAATGAAGTAAATTCAATGCATTACTTTTTTCCCATTTACAACAGTCACCGGAGTCGTGCATGTATGTGCGGTTCCTTCAAATTAATAGAAACGTCTAATGCTCAAACCACACAAGCGGACATCAAATGTCCCCATAAGCATGATTATTTTAAAAAGTGTCCCCGCAACCTATACATGCTTGCGCCCTATACTGTGTGATTACAGCAGCGGATCAGACCTGATTGGCGAGATGGAGTGTGTGGCGGTAATCCTGTAACTGATAAACATCCCTATTACCGCTTAATTCATTCACACATTCAAACTAGGTGAGCGGACCAGCTGAGCGCTAACGCTCTATTAGAGCACATATCCTCCAGGCCTGCCTGTGTGTTTTAAGTGATTAAGGTGGCGGCCGTCCATCTCCTTCTCTGCCTCGTCCGTCTGTTACCGCAGGTCCAGGTGGGGTCATATGGACCCTATAATTGCCATGATAAATAGTCAAACAAGGCAGGATCGCGTACGAGCGCCGGGGGGATTGCAGTTTACTAGGAAGCCCTTATCAATGTCTAGCCACGGTTTGTGTGTGTGTGGACAGTATTTGGCTCTCCGTGGGTCCCATTATGATAGAAAATGTCCAACATTGTAGCTTGTTGTGGGGACATAGCATATCCACGATGTTGTCAGGATGTCATAGACATTTTGGCATTGTGGGGACATTTGCCTGGTTGTTGCTTGTTTGCTATTTAACAAAAATGAACTTGTGTCATGTATAGCTTGCTGGGAGACCTAGCGTACCCAGGATGCTGAACAGGAGCACATAGACATTCTGACGTTATACAGTCAATAGGCTGGTCACCATGAGGTTATTTATGTATTTATTTAACAAAAATGCACATGTATGCAGCTATGTCTTTGTATATAGTTCATTGGGGGGTCCTAGTGTACGTAGACCACTGACAGGAAAACATACTGCACTTCTGTTGAAAAAGTAGAACGATTTTAAGATTTCCTTTTGGCTCTTGAGGTTAAGGATAATTTTGGTTTAGGCATAGCACAGCAGCCTTTAGCTACAGGAATTGAAGTCAATGGAAATGATCCACATAGATCCATATAGGCATGTGGAGACTTAGGATAGCACTAGTAGGAAAACACTAGACTTGCTGTGGGGGTATTTGGCTGGTCCCAATGAAAATAACAAAAACAATCTGTTCCCATGTTGGAAAAGAGATCTGCGAGTGTGAAGAACTTTTCAAAGGGTTACAGAACCTTAGGGTTTTTTTTTCAACTTTAAAATGGTTCTTTACATTCATGCATCTCATTTACATTGTTCTTTAGGAAACCATGCATGAGGGATTCTTCTACATGGAATCCCACCAAAAAATCAAACACTGTTGCCTACACTCAGGAACCTTAAAGTTAGTTGTAAGATAGTACCTTTCGTTTAGTATTATAGCTGCAGTAACACAGATGTCAATGTGAACACCTAACAAAGGCAGAAATACAAATGTGTTTGTTTGTTTGTGATGTCTTACCTTCCTTCACCATGCCTACACTAAGACACTTCTGGAAGCGGCAGTACTGACAGCGGTTCCGTCTTCTTTTGTCCACGGGGCAGTTTTTACTGGCCAGACACACATACTTGGCGTTCTTCTGCACTGTCCTCTGCAGCCGCAAATGACAGGAGAGAAGAGAGGAGGGAAAAAATTAAGCAAAGCAAACAGAAAGCAGCCTACTTATTTACTTATTTATTTATTTAAATGTTTGTTTGTTTAAACCACCCTCCACCTTTTGTCTTTCTTCCCTTAAGAATTAAAAGGAAGCTTCCAGGTCAGATTTTAATTACAATGTGAAAAATAAAACGCTCAGGCTCCATCAGTATAATTAGATAAAAATTAATTTCCCGCCACGCCTCGCCCGCAGCGCGACCGCTTTATTAGCGCGGATGAGCGGCTCCCGCGGGACAGAGCGCGCGCCGCCTGATAAACACAGGGAGAGAGAGAGAGAGAGAGAGAGAGAGAGAGAGGGAGAGAGAGAGAGAGAGAGAGGCTCCGGGACCTGTTTTCTCCTCCGCTGCGCCCGAGTGCGATTATTACTGACCTTATTAAAGAGAAATCAAAACTGACCGCCGCGCCATAAAAACACGGAGAGAGAGAGAGAGAGAGAGAGAGAGAGAGAGAGAGAGAGAGAGAGAGAGAGAGAGAGAGACGGGAGATAGTGAAAGAGAAACAACTGAGACAGATAAAGGACAGAGAGAAACTAAGAAATATGAAAGAGAGAGAAAGACTGAAGATAGAGAGAGAGAAGAAGAAGAGAGAGAAGGTGGCAGAGTACTAAATGTGTGTGGGTAAAGAGAGTGAAAGAGAGTAGACGTAGATAAACGAAAAAAACGAAACGGAAAACGAAAATGAAAGAGGGAGAGAAAGACTGATGAGAAGGAAGAGAGGGATAAATGAAAGATAAGGGAGAGAGAAAGCGTGGGGGAGAGGAAAGGATATGTGTGAAAGAGACGAAGACGAAGAAGAGAGAGAGAAAGATGGAAGAGAAGAGAAAGAGAGAGCATGGAAAAGAAAAGAGAGATGAGGAGAGAAGTGCGAGAGAGACAGTGCGCGAGAGAATTAAAGATGGAAGTGAAGAAAGTGAGAGAGAGATGAAAGAGAAGAGTGAGATATGAACATGTGAGAAAAGGGGGGTGAGAAAATGAAAGCTGACGGTAGTTTGAGAAGAGCGATACACAGATAGAGAGAGAAGGAAGAGTGTGAGAGAGAGAAGGAAGAGTGTGAGAGAGATGTATAGGGAAAGAGAGAGATGGAGTGATCGTCTTGTAAGCGGGGAGAGCGGAGGGAGCGGGTTCTACTGCGTGCGAGCGATGATCAGGATTAATGCACAAAACAAACACGAACAGAACATTTAACGAGCGACATCTGCGGCCCGTTTAACCGCGCAGCCATAACGACGGAGACCCGGGTTTCATTAGCGCGCGCCAGATTAAGTCTAGCACCGACACCGCCGGGCCTCAGCTCGGTCACCCGCTTACAGGCTCCGTTAATTCACTCACTGTAAACATTAATAACTTTTTAAACGGTTTTACACAGAATTTCCTGTCCGTCCTCCATCTTGTGTGTTTCTGTTGAGTTCCCGCGCTACACTTCCTCCAGCGGCCGTCTTATTACAGACGTCAACACGGCGAACGCACAGGATACAGTTTATTTGTTATTTGTGTATAATTTAGTTATTAAAATGAAAAGTAAGTAAGTTAGAAGTGAATATATGTGGTCTGATGTGAAATACGGTGCTCTAGAGAAGAAGTGTTCAGAGTGGTGGAGACAGTCCTTAACATTGAGAGGCTGAGAACAACAGCACAGGCCAGCTCACAGTCCGTGATGGTCAAAGCTGTGTTTTCTAGCAGGGTCTAAAAGCTCCCCCCCCCAGCAATGTTTTATACTTTCTTACAACCTTATACTTTCTTACAACATTGTCTAAACAACGCTGTCGCAACGTCATTACCATATAACCTTGTCTTGTGGTATTATTTCCACCATTTGGCAACTTCCATGAAATTCCTCACATATATAATGGTAAGTATGAAGAATTCTAGGAGGTAGTGACAATGTTGTCAATACTTTGTCACTACTTTCTGAGGAATTACATTTTAACGTGGTGGGCACCAAACAAGTACATTGTCGCACTTTGTCAAACGTTTTCACAACGTAACTGTGTTTGCAGGGTCACAGGACGTGTTGCATGAAATGGTTATAAATGCATTGCTTGATGTCTTACATTATTGTACATCAGTGTTTTACATAAACATTTTGGCTAAAATTAGTTGCTTTTTAAGTCCTGGCTTGGTGGAGGACACATGTAGGGTCATTGGTGGTTTTGGAGAGAAGTCTGCATCTGTGTTGTACACATGGTGAACCCTAATATTTATCTCCACCACTGAGTCAGCAAGTTTGTCTACAAAAACATTTCACATCAAAGAATCTAGATTGTTTCACATTCTAATGGTTTAAATATGCACAAATGTTAATAAATCAACGGAATTCCCCTTTAATCAACAGGTGAACATCACACACACACACACAGTCTGGCATCCTAGTGTACAGATAGCATCCGCTCACAGCAGGGAGTCACGTGACATCTCTCCTGTTTCTCTTAAATTAATAGGACACAGCGTGCAAGCTGGTTATGGACCAGTCTAATCTAATATGAAGGGCTGCCCCGAGCGCACACACACACTAGCATATACAAAGAAGCGCGTGGTGTTTGATGGAGATATCTCGCGAGCGACTACCAGTTAATCCAATTTGCAGATTTTCGTTTTGCATATGTTCCTCAGTTCATTTCCAAATGATGTTAATTCGGTCTCATTTAATTAAGAGGCAAATGAAGCCGAGAGCTGGAGCTGGAGTGAGGAAATCAACAGTTTTAATGTCTGCACAGGCTTTTCATTACAGCCTGTCCAGTAACTGGACAAGGCACCTTCACACACAAACACACCCCTGCTACTGGGATTACAGTACAGTATCAAAAATGTAAAAAAGAATAAACAAACAATATTGAAATGTGAAACTGTATTAATGATACGCCCTTGGTTTAGGCCCACTGAAGGTTCCTTTACTAAGAAATTAAGGTGCACACCAGAAAGGTGCATGATTGTTTAAGGAGATAACAGCTTTTGGTTATATTTCGCTGGTGTTCTGCAAATTTCTGCATGATTAAATCGTAAAGATTTAAAAAGTCATCAGTGTTTTGACAGAAAATACTGTTCTTGTGAAACGTAATGACTCAGATTTCTTTACAGTGGTGCTAATAGAAAGCAGGGATCACAATGCATACAGTGCAGATATAGCCATTTTATGAATTATCCTAACCAGTAAACCTATATTGTCCCTGTCTAAAAAAACAATTATTACCAAAATGTCAACTTTACAGGAAAACCTACCAATGGAAGTCAATGGAACCAGATCTTTTCTTAAAAAATCATGACATTTTTACACAGTATAAATGGCAGCTGTCGTGTATAAAGGATATAGAAAAATATAAAATTGTACGAAAATGGAGATACATATTTTTTTTTTTTAACAGGAACGGTATGTAATGTCAGAACAGTTCACAGTAATGGTGATAGGAAACAGATGTTGGGAGCATTTTCTGCTAAAGCTACCCCACAGAATTGTTACACAAATGCTGCATTTGGCCCGAGACATCACTTTACAATAGTTCTGAGGTTAACTTTTGGCCTAAAACTTTTATGATAAATTCATGCAGGGTGTTGTAGTAAATAATCCCCAAATATAACCAATATAACCTTCCTTTTCAGTTGCAGATGTAATAGTGGTACACCACAATTTCTATCACTATTACCAGAACAGTTTTACAGTACAGTTATTTTGGATAGTAAATATAATAAATAGTTAATTTGTGTTTTATGCCTCACCAACACTTAAAGATCTTTTTTACATTTTATTTACTGGACTACACCAAGCTTTAATTGCTAATCTGTGGAAATTGTCTCAGATATGCCACGAAACACAGTAACACAATAAATTAGGGTGGAATGTCCATGATAGTTAGCCTACTTGCTATCTAGGTTTGATTAATTTCTCCCACATTAGCAGACATCCAGTATGCATCAAGAGGATGCAAGCTGCAGCACAATACACTGCTTCCTGTGATCACACGAATTCTTAAGACTTAGTTTGACATATGTTGTTTAATTTAGCTTTTGTACTACACTGCCTGAGCTGTTTTATATATCTAAATAGTTCTGCACATGCTGTGCTACTGGTTTTAGGTAGGAGGCAGACAGTTATCTATATTCATTTTCCCCAAAGCTGAATTGTGGGTGCAAAAATCAAACTGCAGTGCATGCCGTTGCACCCCCGTAGGGGCAGCATCAATCAGTTCAGACGTAAAGTAACAGTTAATGTTTGTGGCGGACTGTAGCTTCTCTGACATGATGTTGATGTTTAAATTTTGCCACTCAGGTTTTTATGTTGTTTATAGCTAATTTCCAACTATAAGATTTATATACAAGGACTTACAAGTTTTTAAGTTTATATATTTTTCTGAGCAGGACCAGTTTAGCTGGAGGTATTGAGTACATTATTGTACAATATCACGGTGTGAGCATAAAAGGCAACCAACTTCTAAGACTGACCTTACCACAAGCAAGTCATTTTTAGCGTTATTTAAACAATATTTTCACCAGAATCTGAAATCATATCAACGCTAAAAATATGTACATTGTTACACCTTTTGATAGTAATGCATATACACCCACGAGTGTACACTCAACATACACACATATAAGTTTGAACGCCCCCGATAACATTTACATGCGTTGCATTGTATTCTAGTCTACATCACCATTTACTGTAATGTACTCCATTGGTATTCTGTGTTGGCCTACTAAATTCTAAGCTGTTGTACAGCAGTGGTCTCCAAGCCTCCTCCTGGAGAGTTTGTTTTCTTGCAAAGTCTAGTTCCAACCACAATTTGCCACAAATACTCCAGCTAATCAACTAATCAGCTAATAACTCTCTACTCGGCCGTTTCTCAGTAGGTGATCTTGGGTGTTCTTGTGTCCTCATGTTCTTGTCTGATGTAACCTTCCACTGCCCAAGTACTTAAGAACGCATGAACCAAGAATGGTTAATGTACCCAGTTTTTCTTGTTCTGCCCTCAAAACCGAGGATGCCTCTGTTGGTGACTTGCCAACGAGAATGACTAAAAATATCCTGCATTCATTGTGACTGAATACACAGACAAACAGCTGCATGTTTAAAATTTCCAGGCAAGAAACTGACACAGAAATGGTTAAATCTTACAAATAGTACCTGATATGAAAGTTAGCTCTGACAGTTTGTAAGGATAAGGCTCCATTTAACAGTGCAGGTAGTCCCTCGTCTTTCTCCTCGGCCTGCGCCTCTGGTCTGCATTGATGGTCTATTTCTAATATAAAAGTTTGTTCTGACTTTTGTGGTCTCTCCTTGCGCTGCAGTCATATCTCTCTGTAATTCCTACTTGGTATTGAGAAACACCTCCTGATTGACTGGATCAGGTGTAGTAGAGTTAACTGAAGCACAGGTTGGAGGTAAAATCGGGAGGAAAGTCGTTCTCCAGGAGTAGGGTTGGAGACCACTGGCATACACTCTCACACTTTTATATACAACAATTCACTATAGATGCTTTCACAAAAGCTATGTAAGTTTTTATCATATGTCAGAAAATGGGCAGAAAAGCCTCTACAGTTGAATTTTTTTAACAATGTTACCATCAGAATTTAACATTGTACCAAAACAAAAAGCATATGTGCATCATTACACTCCTAACACAAATACACCCACCAGTGCATACACGATACACACACATACAGTCATATGGAAAAGTTTGAGCACCCCCAGTCAAATGACATGCTTCATTTAACAAATAGATGAACACACTGTTCCTCTGCAGGGGGCAATTTTAGTGAATAATTTATTTTTATTTGCTGTTAAACATATAAACGAAATAGTGTTTGTTTTTTCCTAATATTTAATACAGCAAATAAAAAGTAATGCTGCATGTGAAGTTTTTATAATTTTACTTCAGCAAAACATATTATTTGACCAGGGGTGCCAAAGCTTTTGGATTTGCTGTAAAAATGCATTGAATTTGCATATTTCAAAAGTTTAGGCAACATAATGTCCTGAAGAATAGAATGTATTACAAAAGCACAGTCACAGCCAAAAGTAGCTAAACTGTAGGACATAATTGTGATGTAGTGTATATAACTCATATGAAATGATCGACACATTTGAATACAGTCAATTCAATGCATCTTTTTTTTCATTGCACATACACATTCCACTCAAACACACAATGATACGCACGTGCACACATACACAGTGTAGTGCTACGCTCTTTGCTCTGTACTGGGTGTGTGTGATAACCGTGATAGAGTCTGCCACGGTGACTTGCGTCCATAAATAGATGTTTTATTTTTGTAGGAGCCACAAGAGTCTGGAGGATTGAAATCCCATGACATTTATGAAAAGTGTGTATTGCTTCAGAACTCCTGTGCAGAAAACAGGCGACTGGTGGCAAAACATGAAAGTTGAATTTTGAATCCGTTGCATGGTGCTCTAGTCTGCAGCACAACTGACCCCTTACATGGATAGTGTATGTAGACTATACTTAAACTATAAACTAGACACTATAGTACACACCCTCCTCTTCCCCTAAACACACACACAACCACACACACACACACAGATCAACCATCAATGTCTCAACAAAAGCTGGAGAAATTGTATACTTGTTATTACATGAAGTCCCAACATGGGCAGAAAATAGAACCAGGTTCTAAGGCTGAACTCTGAGGGGTAAAAGTTTCTGTTCCACTAGGTTCCTCATTGTAACTTCCCTAGAACAGTTCAGTTCTAATCAGACCACTTTCAATGGCATTATTTTAATTATACATTTAATTATACAACAATAATCACTCACCAAAGCATCTCTAAAATCTAGGAAAGCTTGTTAAACAACCAGACTGCAAATATGCAAATCTGCAATCATTGTCTGAAATCATCTTCGCACGCACACACATACACACACCGCTGCGGTCCAGTGCACAGCAGGGTCCGCAGGGCTGGTACAGACAAGCGGCTGTAGATTCATGACATGTAACATGTGCTAATGGGCCAGTCGCACATCCAGAGGCCTTCAGGGACCCTCCATCCGTCCTCTCGCCTAATCAGACACTATCAGACCCTCCCTCCCTCTCTCTCTCTCTCTGTCTGTCTCTCTCTCTGTCACTCTCTCTCTCTCTCTTTCCCCTCTGGGTGTGTAATTAGAAGTGTGTGTTTGTTCAAGAGGAGAGGTGGAACTGGGTCATCATTAATTGGTTAAGTGTGTGTGTGTGTGTGTGTGTGTGTATGAACACATGCCTTTTATATACTAGCGCTATAATACGTGTTTCTTTTTCCGCTTGCCATCTCTTTATATCTCTATTTCCTAACACATACCAGTTCTGGAATGAAACCGCCACACGTGCGTTTCATTAAAGGTTCATATCACCTCACATCTTTAGCCCTATTCGATCTGGATTAGTTTTAACTGGGGCAGCAATGTCATTTAAAGGGCCCATGCCCTACAGTTGTCTTGCATTTTTTTCTCCCTGACGTCCGCTCATAATATTGAGGTGGACTTATGAACTAAAAACAGGCGTAATTCATTTTTACTTTTCCAGCCTCAGCAGATTTCTGTAAATGTGCTGTGTGAGCACATTCATAAGCTGCACCGTGCAACAGTAAAAGACACAAGTAAATTTGAACTGAATTAAATTTTTGTTGCGGTGCATTTAAGTCGGATAAAGTACCGTGCAAAAATCAGAGACCTTCTTTTATTGACTTAATCAGAACTCCCACTAATCCTGTTTTGCAGCACATATTTCTGAGGAGATTGGATGTAGGGTAATTAACTTAGGAAAGTAAAAGAAAGTGAAAGCACACCACAAACATACGTCTTTAGTTCCTGGAGTTAGAGTACCAACTGAAGTAATATCCTTTGCAGTTGTATATATATTTTTTTAAGTTTTATTGACTCCACATGCCCTGTTAGCTCGGCAGGCTTTTTAAATGTCTTCTCTGTTTAAACTGTTAAAGGGTTATAAAAAGGTACAGGTTTCTTTTTCCTTAGGGGTAAAACTTATTTAATATAAATGGTTGGACTTTAAGACCACACTTGTACCTTTTTAGGGTAGATTTACATTTTTTGTGCCTTGTTGAACAAAACATGTACACTTGTGTGTACAACAGAGTACAGAACCTTTTTCTGACAGGATAAAATATGAGACGTACTTCAGGCTTTTATCTTTGAAAGAGAGGAAAGAAACTCAATTCTCACTTCAAATTTATAAAAATCCATGTCCTTCCAATGTAAGAAGACCCCAATGCTTATACTTAGTAAGAAAAATACATAGACAGTAAAGAGGAACATTTGAAACTAGACTTCTGATATGTGGCATTAGGTTTTAGAGACTAATCTGCTTTGATTGTGAGATGCAGAAAAATGCAACCAACTGTTTGGCTGATCCAGAAACTAAATGAAATATGGTCTTGAACTTGAACTTGAGCTTTTTGCAGTACAAGCCTCCGCTCTGATTGGCTTCCCATGTATGACGCTTCATTGAAACAGCAGTTCATGTTGAAACACTCCTTATAACTTCAGCATGAATGAGTGGGGTTAAACAGGTGGTGATATATATATATATATATATATATATATATATATATATATATATATATATATATATATATATATATATATATATATATATAAATGCCATTATGAGTCAAGACAAGCTTGATAATAGAGTTCTGTTCTGTGAAAGGAGTCTTCCAAAGCTGCGGCTTACGGTGAGCGAACATGTGCGGGTTTGTGAATGAGCCCGTCTCTCCTGCTTCTCCATTAGGTAAATATTCTGAATAAATATTCTCACGCACAGCACACTATGACTCACCCAACCAACTACAAAAACCCAAGAATAAAGAGTGAAAGAGTGGAGTGAGTGAAACAGAGAAAAGAAAAAAAAGTAGATTCACAATGCACTGATATTTACTGCCATTACGTCGTTGAATGCAGCTGTAAAGCGGGTGCATATTTATATGGAAAGCGGAGCATTTAGCACAAAAATTGCCGCTGGTGCATATTAATGGGCAAAAGACAAAAACGCCACAATGAATCAGCAATTAACAGCGGAATAATTTGAGAGCCAGTATGTATGGCCAGTCCATTAAGGAGCATATTTTTGCAGCTCTAATGTATTTAAAATAAGCAGGAATATTCAAAACTGTGGTATATGCGAGCTTTCTCGACTGAAAAGACGTCATTAGGTGTTTTAAGAGAAAGTTAGTCATCTGTGAGAGGAAATGGGCAGCTGCATTAAAATTCAGCCACTAATAATGTTTGTATTATGTGTTAATGTGTGAGGGAATAATGAAATAGTTTGTCCGTATGTATGCTAATTGTCTGTGTGTGTGCACACATTGTGTGTATTTACGTCCTCGGACTTGCCAGTGTGTGTGTGCACACGTGCTTGTCATTTATTTATGTGTGTGTGTGTGTGTGTATCTTGCTGTGATGGCCACTAAGGCCTCAGGCCCACCAACCCCTGCTTTTATTAATTACTAAATAAAAATAAATTGTGAAACTAATTGAACAGGGATAAATTATTTCAGCGCCAGACCACAGGCCATATTCAATTATCTTCGGCCCACCACCCCCCCGCCCCTCCTTTTTTTGCCCTCTGTTTGTCTCCTTTTCTCCATATCATCCTCCTCTTTTCTTTTCCCCTGCCCTCTTTGTGCCTTATTCTCTCTCACGCTCTCTGAGCTACCTCTTCCTAGGGATGCACCAATATGGGACTTGTGAGATGATGCCAAAATCTGATTTTTTTTAATGTAAATGTCTGATAATATAAACATTTATAAAATGTAGAAATTTGCTTAATATTGCATTACAGAGAAGTGCAGAATATACATGTTTGAACAACCGAATTAAAAAGATTCTCTGCAGTTCAACATACTATTTCCATTTGTATCAGTCCATCTATTATAAAATGTCCAAATGTTGGTTGAAATTATGAGCAGATATATGATGTAAAAAATAAAGATATCAGTGTGCATCCCTTAAAGCCAGAGTACACCACATGGACAAACACGAACAAGCGCAAATGTTTAAATGTTTTTACAGTTGTCCTGAAAACGGCCTGAAAGGGAACCAACAAGCCAAATGAATGAGTGTGAATAAGGAGGGAATGCTTTAGAGCAGGGCTGCCCAAAGTGTGTTCAAGGAGAACATTACCTTAATCCCATCCTCTCACACATTAAGAGTACTGTATAATAACTTAAAACTGTATAAAATAACATATTCATTTATTAGTTTACTTTTAAGTATGTTACTAAGAGAATATAATGTCTTGTCATAAAATAAGTTTTGTCTTCGTGGCCCTCTGGCCATCATGATCACTGCCTGGCAAACCGACAAGATGTTTTAGTTCATTCGTGGTTGTCCCTGTTTGTCCAGTCAGTCTAGCCGGGCTTTAAAAAACAATCTTACACTGTGACAAATACACTGTGAGTGCATTTGTCATTTGTCATACACTATAAGTTAACTGAGACTTAAAATGAATAGCAACAGCATTAATTATATACGTTCAGTAAGTTTATTTACTCGATTTAATTTGAATATATGAGATGATACAATTTGTGAATATTACTATCTGAGTGCATGTGTAATGTAGCTTTCGTTTTGTTCATGATTGTGTAACATTAAAGCTCCTTAACAATTTGCCTGTGCCAAACACTTTGGCACAAAGTGTTTGGGTGTGTGTGTGTGTGAGTGTGTGTGCTTCGGGCCGCTGTATTTTAAGTGTGCGCCTCTGTCACACCTCTCACTGGTCGCCAGGGGAGATGACCCTCACAGGCGCCGTGGCAACCGCCGGTCAGACGATTTGTGAGGGCCCTCAAGCACACACACACACAAACCCCACACACACTCTTTTCAAACCACTGCGTTCCAGAAAACACTGAGCAAAGCTGTGGCCCAGCACCATATCAGGATGCTGTTACTGTTTACATACTATTTATTAGTATTTACATACTGTTACTATTTTATTGCTATTACTAATTACTACTAAAATAATTTCAGGGGGAAGCTATTATATAACAAAATAACAACCTCTCACTTCTGAGCAAGCATATGAACTCCTAAAAAGGGGCGTACTTGAAAATCTGGAGAGATTATTTTGCATGTTATCTCGAGTATATGCACATGCAGAGCCCTCTCAAAAACAAGTCTTTCTCTTAACATAGTAGACTACGACCTTGGTTAAAAAGCCTGAAGAGTGTGCCACAATAGAGGGTTCACCCTGAACCTCGCGCTCGGAGAGCACGTTGGAGCAACGTGCTGCTCTTCAGCCAAAAGCTCCATTCACACCAAGAACAACACTAATGAGCACTAATGAATACGCGATTAACAACACCCACCATGGTGGCCACACAGGAGCAAAAGCAAATGACACTGTACTGCCACAGTATCACTATTCCACATCACAGCAAGCTTTTTCCACACATACACAATTCAAGCAATCCAGACACTACATATAAAAAACACAATAATTATTAGGGTGGTCACCGTTGTTTCTGATAGTTCTGTATTCAGTCCTTTGGCCAAATAACAGGTTTTGTTGATTTTCAAAGTGAAAATAAAATTAACAGAAACAAATTTTAGGGCAAATTTTAGGGCACCGTTCTAATATAAGGTAAAAGTTAAATATAAAATCCAAAATAAGTCATAGCTTTTGCCCAAGCAGCATTTAATGTTTTAGTTTATTCACCAGTATGTTAAATTCAGCAAATAATCCATAACTGCCCTTTGTAGAGGATGTGTTAACTGTGTTTTAACATTTTTACTTAGTAAGTCAACTAAACATGTAATTTGGCCAGGGGCACCCAAACTTGGCTGTAGGTCATCTACAGGTACTCAAATTGTTAATACCCTGTGTGTTGCACTTGTGGTCAAGAATTAGGTGTAGATTTTAGATGAAGTTTAGGATTAGACAAAATATAATCTATTATGTTATCCATCTCAGAGGAAAATAAATTTCCCCTACAATTTTGAAATATAAGAGTGTGCCATTTACTTCCCACTCCATAGTTCATGTTATGTCACAAAAAAACATCACGGCCAATATGAATTCAAAATTGGCTCTTTTTGTATAGACTTTAGGGACATGTTACTTGCTACAGTTTAATGTTTACTTACTTGGTTTTCCCTAATTTTACCCCCTTTAAGGACAAACCAATGTGTACTGGAACCGGTATATTATGTGCAGGTCAGGCATATGTTGCATAAGTTAAAGTTAAGAGAGAAATAGAAATTGTTCATTGCCACATTGAAGCTTCTTGTTGTTACCCCCCCCCCTTTTTCACTTTTTAAAAAGTCAGTATTTCATTTTACCTGGGGTGTTCTAACTTTTTTATACAACTGTATATACATTATATATTGTTATATGATCACCCCAATATAATATACTAGCATAATGCAAAGTTCCTGAACTGTGCTTAAAGTGAAGCCAAATGTATCTCTTGAAGAACTGAAGAATCACTGAGCTGGGTGTGAAGCTTTTGTTTCTTACCTTGAAGAAGCCTTTGCAGCCTTCACATGTCCGGACCCCATAGTGCTGGCAGGCAGCATTGTCTCCGCACACGGCGCACGTGCCCTCTCCCGAGCTGGCCCGGCTGGGCGGCGACGGCAGGCTCTCGCCCAACAGCGAGGGCGGGCACGGGCCCATGCCCAGTGAGCGGAAGGCCAAGCCACCGGGTTTACCCATGTTCAATGGGTACATGTGCGAGTGAGTGTGCGCATGAGTGTGTGCGTGAGTGTCCAGGCTGGGCGGTGGGTGTGAGGAAGAGGAGGAGGACGATGAAGGGGAACGCTCGGGACGGAGCGGCAGACCCATTGGTCCCTCGTAGCCGCTGGAGGAGGGGGCCGGGGGCTCGTAGAAGTGTGGAAAGCGCGGGCCCTTTAAAGCGCCCTCCATGATGCAGGGCTGGGGGACAGGGGGCAGGGCATGTGGTTCATCCCAAAGGAAGGAGGATGCCCCTGGCGGTCCAGAGTGCAGTGGGGTCGGGGGCGTGGAGGGCGGAGACTGCTTAAAGTACATGGAGCCGCTCATAGCTTCGTCCGAAACACCCATTGGAGGGTAGCTCTCCTCCTCCTTCTTGATGGTGGGCCTCTGAGGGGGCAGCTGGTACAGGCAGGAGGGCTTGGGCTCAAAGCCACCCTCCACGAACACGTTAAAGCTGGGCAGTGAGGTAGTGGCGGCGGCCGCCGAAATCTCGCCCCCACCCAGCTCACATTTGGCGTAGTCCGTCGCCATGAGGTCAGCACTGTAGTCGCTGTGGTAACTGAACGACTGGGCAGAGTAGCTGGACCCGGGGGGCGCAGGGCCGTACTGGGCCTGGACGCAGGGCATGTCTGTGGAGAAAAAGAGAGAGAGAGAGAGAGAGAGAGAGTGAGAGAGAGAGAGAGATGGTGAAGAAACCATTTTCTTGCTGTTTTATAGCAGTAGAATGCTTAATTGGTTAAACCCTTAAACTGCAAAAGTCAGCACATAGGCCAAGTATGGATGTTAAACTGATATATTACTTTAATGCAAGAAAAATAATGTGGAGATAAAAATTAATAACATAATATTTATAATGTAATTATAACGTAACTACTTTCTACAGTGGCAGTTTCTTTCTTAATGGTGGTAACAGAAACCAGAAGTTGCAACGGTTTTACTTACTATACAAAATAACCAATAAACCTACACATATCTTTCCAGTCTTACATGTTATAAATAGTGTAAAAATAGTAGTAAATCTGGAATGGGGTGCTATTTCACTTTTTAACATACAGCATGTATCTCTCCACAATCAATGGATTTCAGTAAAACATTGAAGGCCAAAATCTTATCAGACATCAGGCAGTGTAGTTATATTAAATATGATATTAAATTAAAGTCTCTTTTACAAGCATTAAACATTTTGGACGTATGGTTCCTATTACCACCATTGTGAAGAGTGAAGACATTGCTCTAGAACAGTGCATTTCACCCTGAATTAATTTAATGGAAAATTAGATGTGTCAGACTGAAAAACTCTTTTGTTGAAAGTTTAAAAAGATTGCAATTTATTTTTAAGAGTGTAAGCAACAATATACCTGAACATTACTAACTCAATAATAATACCAGTTTAGGGGGTTCAGTTAGTGAGCGGAAAATGACACACATTTATAAAACCATACCTTATGCTTCATTTTGTTAGTGAAGAGTTAGTAGAGAAACACATTCCTTTCAGAAACATGGGTGAACATGACAGCTACAGTGCAGACCATAAATAATCGGACTGTGGAAAAAACCTGTACTGGCACAGGACTTGATGATAGACACTAAGGTGCAGAATATCTGGTTTTGTTTGATCTATACTGGATGAACCATTTAAGAATCCCAGCCTTCTATACATAATACACTGTTTTCAAGAGGCCACAAGTAATTGGACAAATGAACATAAATATAAATGAAACTATTATGTGAACTACACAGCCGCAACAAAAGAGCAGCTGATCGACAACCGTTTCCAGGATAGATGTGTCAAAGCGAAGAATCCACCAGCATGACCTTAGAAGGTTTACCACAAGGTAGCGACTGCTGGTAAACCTCAAGAACAGAAAGGGCAGTTTAGAGGTTGCCAAAAAAAGTACAAAGTCTTCAGGACAGGTGAGATGAAGAGTAACCAGTCCCAGAGTGCTGGAATGCAAAGTATGAAGAAAGGAGAAACTGCTCACGATCCACTGCACTATATCTGTGAAACATGCTGGCCATGTGTAGCTCCAGGGGAACTGGATCCTGCTGATTATGCTGAACAGAAGCATCCTAATTGCTCAGATCCAAACAAATGTCTCAGAAGGTGCTTCACCTTGTAGCAGGAACCCAATGTACCGCTGTAGGAGCTGTGAAGTTTTTCAGGGCCTAACAGTGACCCAACATGACAAAGACTGAAGGCAAAAACATCATACATCAAACAGGAACTATAAAAGAAGCCTGGTTGAGCACAACCGGTACCGTGCAGCTGTGTTGAATAAGTCAACAAATGCAAAGGGTTTGCAAACAAGCAGTAAACATGACCATTTGTCCAGTTCTCCTGAAAAGGCAGAGGTTTGATTCACTTTCATGGTTCACCCAGTATAGAAGCCAATACCTTAGAATTAAATATGACATTCTGCACTTTAACCTCATAGTTCAAATCCCATGAGTCACAGTGCTAGACAAACTAACTATTAGAGCCACCGTCCAGTTACTTATGCACTGCATCCCTGTGTGAAATAGCACCATGCACGCACATAGACCCAACAGCACACCTAAACTCTCACCCACACACATACACACCAGCTCTGGCCCACATTACTATTCCGTCAGTGAAGTCATGTAATATTTTATATTTTTTATTGGAAAGATTTATGATTATATTGTGAATCTGAATTTTCTGCATTTATGCTCGAACACGCTGTTCTCCCCACAACTGCTTCAAAGCTGGCGACTCGTTCTCCGGCTTCTGTTCAGAATTTTCCGTTCCACCTTAAATGCTGCCGGGGGCGCAAGAATGTAACTGCTACACCATTTAAGGTGGAACGGAAAATTCGAAAAAAGAAGGCGAAGCCAACTGCCAGTTTTGTTTCCAGTGACATGCTTTCACTTCATCTTCATCCACACTCGCGGGCGCTCACGCTCACACACACACACACACACACACCGCAGAGTTTTCAGTTTACATGAGCACGTAGTGAATATTTACAATGAATGTTATTAAAAGCCTACACGTGCACGCGCGTTTGCGTATATGCCCTCGAGTCGTTGGTAAAAATAAATGTGTGCTGTTTCTCTAAGCAAATCATATTTATTTTATTTACTGGTGTAAATAAAAAAAACTAATTGTTGTTTGCATATGCTCATGTTTTTGACGTTTTGTTCTATTTGTTTCAATAGAAATAAAATAGACTGTAATTAACACGGTTATAATGCGTTATGAATAATAATAATAAGCAACAGCTAAAAAATACTAATAGTGGTGTGCAGCTCGTGCACGGCGCTGGAGGAGAGCGCGCGCGCGCACCTCTCCGCCCGGAGAGGGCACGCAGTGACGTCAGAGTGTCCCGCGTTACGCAGTGCTTTTGGAGAATGACTCAAAGTTTCTTACTGCACCCCCTCGTCGCCCACCCACATCACACACCTCCCTCAGAGTGTGTTCGACGTCTAACTGCTTCAGCCGTGTCAAATTCATTCACCCTCCGACTCATTCATGCCAACAGTCACACAAAGACACACACACGTATTTAACCGCACGTGAGTGTGTGAAGAGCTTTTAAATAGAGCTTGCTTTTCATGAAGAATACTTTTATTATATTGCTTTTCACGTTTATTTGCTTCCTGCATAACTAGTTTTTTATACAAGCGAACAGAAAAACAACCCTATAAATTAATTGGCCATTTATTTCTTATTATAAATTTATGGCATTAAAAACACAACATAAACTGGCTCGATTTTTCTAGCAGCGCTAGAAGTTACTGTAATAAGAAAAAAAAGTGTTGAACGCTGCCATTTAACTCTAGGCTGGTAGCAGAATGTGGCTAAAATAATTAATGTGTTGTTTTAACTCCACAATAAATATAAAATAATTTTACTTTATGAGATTTGAGTGGCCAACATGAACCACAATAATGACTGCCTTATTGCTGTACCTGAAGAAAGTCAGTAAAACATTGTCTAACATTGAAAAAAATTAGTTTAAAGATCACAAATTATTTTTTTTTTAGATTTCAGAAAACTTGTTTGGGTTTTTTTGGCTTCAAGTTAAACCTCCAGTGGTGAGTTAGCAACGCTGTTACTATGTTAGTTTCATAAATACGACTAAAAAGCTGTCAATCAACAGTAAACGTGACTAATTTGTTATTCTTCCTTACAAAGTCAGCAGTGTTGTTTTAAAATGCTAAGCTAAATCTTCAGTAGCGAGTGAGCTACGTCATTTCATACTGCATTAGCTTTTTTAAAGCTTAAAGGCAAAAAAGAGGGAACAAGTTTGTTTTGCAATCGTCACTGTAAACGTGACTTGTTGCTGTTGCTTAAAACTGTGTTGTTCTTTTGATAAGTTAAATCTCCAATAGTGAGCTAGTAACCTTATCAGTGTTTAAGCTTAAAAAACTTTTAAAACGTTAAGAAGAAAAGAAGAAACGCCAATAAACGGATAAATCGCTGTAAATATGGCTGATTTGTTGTGTTAACGTTAAAAAATAAAGTTGTTGCTTTATGATATTTGAGTGGCTAACAAAAATGACTGATTTGTTGTAGTATCTTAAACAGGCCATTAAAGCTTAAATTTGATTGCACTGTAAAATGACTTGATTTATATTAAAACATCAGCAACATAGCTGAGTTTCCCAACATAAGTTGTATAATTTTCTACATTACTGTCAGCTTAATGAGTGTGGTAATGTTATCACTGAAGTAAAAAAGCTGCTTCCTACGTTTTTACAATGTACCTGCTGGGCTGGTTAAAAAGTACGCACTGTCTCACTTTTCCCTGTCTCTATCTCGCTCTTTCTCTCTCTCTCTCTCTCTCTCTCTCTCTCTCTCTCTCTCTCTCTCTCTCTCTCACACACACACACACACACACACACACACACACACACACACACATACATACATACATACAGAAACCCACACGCGTTTGCAAACGCCACTGCATGAACTCATTCAACTGAAACAAATCACACTGAAGAAATCACAATCAGCACACATTCAGCTCCACACCAGCACTGAGTCAAACCGGGAGCGCGCACCCAAACAGGCCAGTGTGTGTGTGTGTGTGTGTGTGAGAGAGAGAGAGCGTGTGTGAGAGAGCGTGTATGCAGCAGAAAAGCCCCCCCAGACAGGGACACACACAAGCTTAGAGGGACTTTAGAAGGCAGAAGAGAGTCTGACCTCGAGGAGTGCATTTTAGATGGACAAAACGCAGCTGCTCCAATAACTGTGCTCGCCTGCTCATTGTCACAATGCCATAGATCTAACAGACAAGAGATCAACCAGTACACACACACACACACAGCACGCGCACAACACACACACACACATAGGAGAGCCTAAGATCAGAAATTCATAAAAATGGAAAAAATGATGGGCGACACCCGCATGCGCAAAAGTGCGCACACGTCCTTTCCAAAGAGCAGACAGCACTAATGTAAATATTGTAGATCACAGGAAAATATCATAACATCAATACTATGCATTTTTACGCAACACGGGGAATCACTGTGGCACAACCATCAAAACTAAAAAGCTGTCCATTTCTAATCTAGTATAACAGCAGCGCTGCAGATCTGACCACTCACTATCGATCTATCTACCTGCTTTTTAAAGCTCTATTTTCCAAGAAACAAAGACATTTTGTGATTTTTAGAACAGCAACAAAAAAGAGTTCAAATGAAATTAATGGCAGAATAATGCGAGCGCGTTTTGTGCGTAATTACGCACAACACCGACACGTTTCCAGCAGCTCCCAAACACTAAAGCAAGTCCTTTAAGTGCCAAAAGGACGGATTAAGTATAGTTTGGTCACGCTTTCTTTTATACAGTAAAACAGTCATGCACTTTTCTTCGGAAGTCATTAACGCAAAACAAAAAATTAAACCCAATGATAGTTTTCTCTGCTATATGAAAACAATTTGGAAAGCGTTCAGCGCTGTTGTATAAACCTAAAATTGCTTCATCTAGCAATTTGGAGTGAAATGAGAGATAAATATAATAGACAGTTTATGTGCAGTGAGAGTGGGACAGTACCTGGCGGACCCTTTGCTCGCTGAATCGTGCTCGGTGTGGCGCGCGGGACGGGCACGCGGCTGGGCTCTAGTGCTGGTGCTCTTTGAGGTCGCGCGGCACTGCAAGTGTCCTGGGACTCACAGCTCGGCTGCACGCGCTCTTCCGAACCGGGGGCTAAAGAGAGAGAGAGAGAGAGTGTGTGTGTGTGTGTGTGTGTGTGAGAGAGAGAGAGAGAGAGAGAGAGAGAGAGAGAGAGGGAGAGAGAGAGAGAGAGAAATGAGTGTACCACATCATAAAGAAACACTACAAAGAAAATACTTGGGGCTGCCCTGGCTGTGTTTTGCTCCAAATGCGTAAAACGCGTAAAGTAAATAAATCGAATAAACGCTGAATAAACAGAATAAAATAAAGCAATTACACAAGAGTTTGGATTAAATGGTGCTGCTCACATGTAGATAGAACTTCAAAATAATAAAACAAAATTCTGTCCTCCAGATTAACAGCATTTTCAAATCTTTAGCAATGAGAAAGAAAATTATTAAGAATTATTTCGTGCACATTTACCTTCTAGAATGCATGCAAGAGCACGGTTGTTAAGACATAATCACTTCGTGTGCATTTAATTATAGACATACATAAAACATCAAAAATAAAAGAATGTTAAAATGTTTTTTTTCATAAACAATGTTTTTTTAAAACAGATAGTTGCAGGAAAAGTAAACAAAAAAACCCACTACTACACTCACGATACGAAACCAAAGAGGAGGTAAAAGTGCACGAAAGTTCAGCGTGAGGTTTAAAAAAAAGTCAGGATAAAAAGAAACTATTTATAATAATAGGCAATAAATACGGACCGGTAAGTGCTGGATGAAGAGAGCGAGCGTGTATACACACATATAAATATATATATGTTTCTCGTTGTTATCGGAGCGCAGCTTCACTGGAGACTCGTTCAGTTTGCTGGGAATCCGCAGCGGTTTTGTTATTTCACTGCTGTCCGCGCTCCCGAATGTGTAAAAGTGCTGGTGAACTGCGCCGTTATCCACCTGAGCGCGCCGAGCTGCTGTACAGCGCAGCGGAGTAAAGCGAGGAGCGCCCTCTGGCGGACGACTCAATATAATGTCAACGATAGGCTCGGCGTTTGAATGGAGATTTTTTAGAAGGAGGAGTGTCGGGGGGCTTGATATTCTCTAACTTTTTCATCACTTACTTTTCAGCAAGTCCTCTGTGCTCACATTAACTGAGATTAAACTCGCATTATCGTGGGTGTTTTATTAGGCTTATTACAAGTAGGCCTAGTCTATGGGCCCTGTAGGGCAGATATGGGGGCATGTACTGGAGGGGGCGGCGGGGCATCTGCTGCTGCTTCAAGCTCTGGAGAAATGAATTAGAATGGAATTAATGTTGGTATGGAAAGGGGAGGTCATGAGAGCTAGAGACCACCACACGCACACACATACACACACACATACACAAACCACACATACACGCACGTAAGGACGTCTGTAGCTCCAACACAGAGGTCCTTACGTGCGTGTATGTGTGGTGTGTGTATGTGTGCTTATATGTGTGTGTGTGTGTGTGTGTGTGGAGTCCCGGTAACCTAGAGAACCGCGACAGTGCCCGTAAGCACGCGCTCGTCTCCTCGTTCAATAAGGCAAGAGAGGCTTCCCAGCAAACAGAGCGCTGAGAAAGGAATGAACACACACACACACACACACATACACACACACACAGAGAATAACACAAGTACTGTAAATTAACTGGGTCCGGACAGCTAAAGGGGGAGAAAAAGAGAGAAACTTCTTTTTTCTTTTTTAATTTGGCCTCCTCAGCCAACTTTTACATCCCAGCCCTGCCTCAAAAACCCCAGCATGCATCTTTATAGAGTGGCATGCGCTCCATCAGTGGACGCAGGTCATTCCATGCCGGCCTGCTGAGCGTGTGAATGTACGTGAGTGCACATAGTAGTGATCACTCCATGCAGCAGTGCCTGTTAATAGCACTTTTATATCACCGCTTATCGAACACGCTGATTACAGTAACTGATAAAGCCGCGTGGTGGAGAAGTAAGCTGGCAACATGATGAGGAAGGCACACTGGTGAGGTGAATCGGGGGGATACAGGTGGAGCAGGTGGGGGATACAGCTCAGGGAAGGCCCGAATGCTTCCTCTGATGAGAAGAGTGAAGAATGGAAATTTACTTTTAAGCTCATGAAACGACCAAATAAAAGATGAAAGGGGAAATAAACGAATAAAAGAGAAGAGAGGAAAAGAAAAGAATGAAGACAAAGCAAAGGAAAAAGAGAAAGGACAGAAAAAAAGACGCGCCGCGCGCGGCATCTTAGAAAGATAATAATGGAAATGATACAAAATAAGGAGGAGTGCCGCGTGCGTCCCTTTAACAGAGCGCCGTCTATTTCCATGACAACCAGAAGGAGACGGACAGCCGCGCTCGGGTTCGATCAAGAGTCGCCCGCGTGGCGGACACACACACACACACACAAGGACACACTTAAAGAGAGCCGGTGCGGCTCGAGCGCTCAACAGGTCTCCGGTACGCGCACGCGGACAGAAGTTGCTGACAGTGCTGCGGCGAAGCGGAATAACGGCCAGGAAAAGAAAGTGGCATTTAATCACCTCAAAACACACGTAGAAATAAATCTAATAAATAATAAAAAAAATAAAAACACATAAATACATACAAAGTGTCCACTTACTTGTTTGCTGTAGCGGTTCCGTCTTTACATGTGTTGTTAGAGCCCTAATAATTCCCTGTGCATATCCAGCAGAAGTTTGCAAAAAGAGAGAGAGAATAAAAAAACAAGCAAGTTGTTCTCAAATACGCCAAAGTTGAGTTTTCATCAAGAAACGTGATTTTCTCTCTGTGCGTTTTCCTTCTCTTTTCCCTTCTTTCTTTGCTCTCTGTACGTCTGAAGTAAAGTCCGTGAGGGAGCGGAGAGGAGCCGTGCCGCGCTCAGCTCGCACTCTGCGCCCGGGCTGTGTGTGTTTATGTGCCGCGCTGAGAGCCGCTCCAAGTCTAATAGCACATTTATGCGCCGCCTGCCTTCTAACATAGCGAGCCTGGTATGCGCTACGTCAATGTGACGCCATGGGAGAGGTGACGTAGAGCGCGCGCGCGCGCCGCAGCGCACCCCCGGTCAGCTCGCCGGTACAGTATACACACACACACACTGCCAGAGAAAGAGAGAGAGTGAGTGAGTGTGCGTTGATCTTCTGACTCTGCGACTGTTGTTCTGTGAAATCGGCGCGGTAGAGCACGTGGTTATAACCACGAGGCACCTGAGCCGCTAGATGACACCTTGTTTGCTAGCCAAGGCTACCTCACACTATCAGCCTACATTAGTTTGATGATTTAATATTAGCAGCCAGGTGGTGACTCGTTTCATTTTGTGGCACATGGCCTACTTAAAGCAGGAGTGCAATATTTGTTAACTTACTTTAAATGTGATTGTTCAAGTTTGCTGCTTTATTTTAGCACTGGAGCCATGCAGCTGATATAATATGAGTCAAAAATAATAAAAGATTAAGAACTTTCACCACTTCTTAGCTTCATAGCATAGCATAGTTTTTTTGGTATAACTACAACAGGACCTACTGGGAAATGGCCTTTCTTTCAGTTTAGGCCTTTTGACTTCTGATCATGGTAAATGATGGGAACAGCACAGAACAAACTTTGCTGATCGATGTTGGATGTGTGTAGAAGTTTAATTGTAGTTATATAAAGAACTATACAGCTTATCGTTGTACCTAGTCGTTGTACCTGATTCAGTTTACTAAAGTACGTTTTTGATAGCTACAACTGAAGTAGCCAAATTGAGGGTTTAGGCTCTAACTAACTGTACAAAGTGAACTACAGGATACTTTTCCTATATGTGTATCTTTTTCTTGAGTAATGTGTTGTGGTTGGTGCTACAGCGAGCTAGATGACGAAACAGATGATGGACAAAGTTGGCATGTAGCCCAGCAGCACAGTATACACTGACTTTATGTGAGCTAACTTCATCCAGAGGTGCCTAAAATGCTTATTTGTAGAGACCACAACGTCAAATCCGAATCTGATCACAGCTATAGTTGCAACAGGTGGTCAGAGCTGGGTTCCGGGTGATTTAATGATTGTCTTAATATACAACATTAGACAAATTTATGCCTGTTAATTTTGTCAAGACTTTATTTTTAAGGCTGTTGCTCTATAAAAAGCTCTGAGAAATAATCGCGGCGGCGCGCGCGCTAAGTAACCAATTAAACGAGCCCAGCGTCGCCTGCGCCCCGCCGTAAACCAGCGGTGGCCAATCAGAGCGCGCGAAACGTCTTGGTCGCGTATAATTCTGGCCAATGATGAGCAGCTGGGGGCGGGGCGTGGGCTTGACGCACTGAGGCGCGTGATTGACGCAAGCACTGTTGCTAAATTTAGCAGCGGGCGGCCCGGCGGTGTGAGATAGCGGATCCTTCATTCAGTGCGCCGGGCGGGTCCGTTTATTTTAGACATTTGATTGTGTTCCAGCCAACCCAAATATAGTCGTAGACAGGTATTTTTAGCGGAAGCGTGTCCCCGTTTCTTCTTGCCAGGGAACAACCTCATGATAGCCCTGTACTGTAATGGGAGACCGTAGGCTGACTCGCTGATACGCTTTAGCTTAGCTGCACGGCTGAAGTTGAAGTTGGATAACAGACGCTTTTAGGGTTTTTAGTTCACCTCACGCTTTTATGTCGGAAGCTCTTTGCTCAGACTAGCCCCGTTTGGTGCTCGACACTCAGGAACAGGCGAACCGAGCGGATAGTGTGAGGCTGTGTTTAGAAAAACGCTGTTATGGACGCTTTCATGAAATAATAAACGCTACGCTCGACGAATGGTTTGCTTACGACCGCGAAGAAGCCGAAACTAGCTCACTCGTCTTTTACATCACGGATATCATCACAAAATGGTGACTAAATCAAATAACAGTTACAGCACTTAGTATGTAGTACGCGAGAGACTGTTGGCTGTCGCTTAAAACTTATACAGAAAACGTAAACAGTGCTTTGGTGCCTCAGGAAGGCGAAGCGAAGTGGCAACTATCTGTCGCCTTTAAACGCCTGAAAAAAAGTGTCACCGTCCAACGCAGTTCCTTACGACTGTAAAGAGGGTATGACGATAAATAACCAGCGTATAAAACGTTTATGTATGTCCGTATTTTGCGTCTGGTGCTGCAGCGCTGCGGGCTGTGAGGCTGAGGAGGGAATGGGGAAACTTGTCCCGCGTCGTCAGAGTTGGCGGAAAGGTTGAATGTGTGTGTGTGTGCGCTCGGAGTTGCGTCTGGGCCACCATCCCCGGGATTCCCCTCTCCGTGACCTCCCTCGGCCCCTGCTGACAATCTGCCAAGTGAGAGTGGGTCAGCTGGGTCACGGCTGTGTCGCCACACTACTTTTCAGTGAATGTGAGGTGTACGGTAATACGTAAGCAGTACTCTGACATGAAGACGACAAAACGCATGACATCTCAGGTGGTCAGTCAGCTGTTATTACTGATAACACTGATTGTGTCATCAAACGATTAGTGTAATAACATGATTATTGCTTCCGGACAGAATCCAGAGTGTGCATACTGTGAACGCTCGCCAATCCTATAATTCCAGCATGATTAGACCAGGAAGATTAGTGTGTCTAAAAGCGTAGTATTCATCAAATAGAAGAGGTAAAGTACCCAGATGCCATACTACATCCGTTCAAAATTCACATTATGTGAAGGCTGGACATGATACAGTCCATTAATACCAACATGATTGCTTGAGGATTAGTGTGTCTGAAACTGTAGTCATCAAATTGCAGCAAAACTACATGTGGATGTTACTGTGTTAATTCTACTGCATACATTCAGAAAACTATGCTGCTATGAGTATAAATATATTTTGCATCACTGGACACTAAAAAAGATCTATAGTAATATTACATTGCATTTGCATTTTTAAAGTATATTTGGACAATTACTATAGTTTAACACAGAACTTTTCACATTTATTATAGACTACAAGGAAACTATACTCCAGTGATGTTATACAGTTACTACAGATTTTTATACAATACTATATACCTATATGTATATGTAGGACTCCAGTAATTCCATTTGTATGGATTAGTCTGGCTTCTTTGACGATCAACTTGAGAATCATTTTTCAATTTTTGACATGAAAAAGTACATGTTGTATATTTCACGTTGAATGGAGTAAATAAAATGGCACAAAATGATTTGGGGAAAAGTTTGTTCCGACAGTAGCGGTATGTTTGTTTGTTAGTTTTTTTCGTGATGTGCATCATCATAGTGCAAGTTCCTGCAAGATGTTCATCATCAGAAGTTCATTAAGTGATTGGCTATGCTTTTGTAGTCTGGCCAACATTAATTTGAGGGTAGAGTACCTGGATGTAGGACGTAGTACCTGATATTAAACATAAAGAAGCCCTTTCAGGAAAGCACAAACCTATGTGTAACATACACTCTTCCCATTTCACTCTTCTTTCACCTGTTACTACGTCATAATGCTCTCATTGTAAACGCATGGAAAATCAGACCTTTAACAGTAAGAATAGTACACAAGGCCTGATAACCACAGAGCCCAGTCTGATTTCTGTGGAAAAGATATGATTATGTTGTCTGGATCTGTATTGCTAGGATGTATTTTTATGAAACTGCTCAAAACAACTATTGTAATTCTGTTATAAGCCATATATAGGGTGAGATGATGGGTTCGTTAAGAGCCACTCTCTGTTTTTCGTACTCCAGATCGCATATAGTGAATGAACCAATATAATGGGACCATCAAGTGTTGTGTAGTATTATGTAGTACAGCCCTAATGATCGTAGCCTCATCTATTTGACACAATTCATAATTTTCTTGAGTTTTCAGTTTTTTTCTATTCAATTTCTCTCACTGTAATACCTACACGATGGCTCGCAGACAGCTCACCCCATGAGTACTACTTAAGTCTTTTAAAACATACTTGAATGTAAGTTTAAGTAACATTAAGAAACATCATCAGAAGGGGGGTTTCCAAGTCTTTAAACCAGGTAATCTTGTTCATTGTGGCTGTGCTGTAAGAGGTGAATTGCCATGCTAATAATAAAAGTATGATGGTTAAATTTTCCATTTAGGCCGTTCCCTTCTCAGTTTATATATGGAGATGAAATACTTATACTTGTGAGGTCACTATTTAAATATATAGATGACCGCCCATTCAGTCTATAGCAGTTTCGCTTGTTTGTTCATATTGAAGCAATTCTAATGAGTTATCGGAGCAGTAAAAGTAGGGAAACCAATGTTGTTCTTTTCCTGGCTGTCGAGAATCCTAGCAGATTTTCAAGAGATCCAGACTTTCAAAACAAATTGCTAAAGTTATTTTTTTGCAGACATTGTCTTTAAAAATGTAAGTCCAAACTCGAAAATCGAAGCACAATGCCAGACAGTCAATCAACCGTGTCATATACATATTTGTTAGTTTTAAAGGCACCGTAAGAGGCACTTTAATTTTTAATAACTAAAACAGGTAAAAGATTTTGGTACACAAAATCACGCTAACTGTATAGATGGGAAAACAAGGTTTTCTCTCTTGTGTTTACCGGCAGTGGCAGTCTTTTGTGATGGATGTGACTGAGTGATAGATATCTGAATGGCTTTTACCGTGGTGACTCACTGCGTGGGCTGAGAAATCACCAAGACGTGGTGAGCGAATAATGCACACATGATACCTACGTTGCACGAGATGTTGCAACATTAAGTATAAGTCAGAGGTGATGAAACACAAAGTGAATGAATACAACAGAAGTAGTTATCTAGTTTAAAGTAGTGACTTCTTACTGGAAGTGTAATGGTGTATTTCAGGCTGCCTTGTTCTTGCACAGCAATGTACATCTCATACTTCCTGACACTCTTTATAGGGCTGAATTAGGTGCATGCTGAAACGTGTACTAACTGGTAACTCTGAGCTAAAGATCAGGTTTATTTGAGGTGAGATTAACCGAAGTCATGCACCATGCTTGAAAATGTATTATACCTCTAGTTGCAGATACCTATTATGATGTTAGCCAAGAACAAGAATGGGAAGCATAGCGTTTCAGGCAAATGCTTTTTATGAATAGTGTTCACGCAGACCCCATTTTGGTAGGCAACTTCAAGTTCATTCAGCAAGTGTTGTTTGTAATAATGGAACAAAGTGAAAACTGATCCAGCAAAAGATGTGAGTGTTACATTTATTGTATTATTGTACCTATGTATGAGTTTATTATTTTAGAGCTGTGGCAGTTCGCTTTTTTAAAATTAGGAAAGCAGGCAGGTCACCTTCAACTATACATTTACAGCACGCCATAACCCAAATAGCAAAAATATATGTAAAACGTAATATAAAACATAACATAAAACGATTGTAATGTGAGGTTAATTTACATGATTTAAATGTGTCAAGTGGTTGCACACGAATAAATCGTATTACATGAATACATTTTATTTATAGGCAACCAATTTCAGTCATGAAGCACTGTGAATAGATTATTACAGTGCATTCTTTTTCCACAAATTGTTACCATTGAATTATTATATCAATGTACGCTATAACAAGTGCTTCCAAACTTCTGAATGGTGTTCTAGAATCTCTGCCAAAAGAGGTGTGTATAAAGGTTTGTGTGCGTGGGACCGGTTAATTTGGTGGAAGTTGCCTTTGCTTATGAGTCCCCGCTCTTTTTCTGTGTATGAGTCACCATGTCAGTTGTTCAGGATTCGAAAAGGCCAGTTTCTAGGAGTGGAAATGCCATTTTTTATACACGCTTAGTGGGATGCAGAGGGTGAAATTATTACCAGGGGCAAATATTTTAATATGCTGGTCGCTGAACTCATGAGATGGGTGCCTTAGATGATCACACATAGATAATAATGCTTTGAAAGATCAATGGGAAGCGTCATAGATTTATATTTAGGACGTTTTGCTTCATTTATCTCCTTTCATTGCTAATGGTCATAGAGTTCATAATGAAGAAGGATTTTGTTGGTTTTTTTTGTTGGGGGTCTGTATCTCGTTATTTGGTTTGGCTTGTAAGTAGTGGATCCAAGGGCATCACTAAATATTTTGAAGAAAAGCAATGCTTTTGCAGGCTTCTTAGCCTTGGTGTGGAAGCAAAACAAAAGGGGCTTCTATAAAAGAATGCTTTGGAAAAGATGACCTTTTCTTTGAAAGAAAATGTGAAGAAATTTTATGAGATATGGGAGAATGTATTTATTTGTTTATTTCCTAAGTGTACATACAGTTGCAAAAAAATAAAATAAAATTAAGTGGACTTATCTAGATTTCTGCATCGATTACTTATAAAATGTGGTCTAGACAAACACAATCTAAAGAAATAACCCACAAACAGGTCTACTTTAATGACGTGTATTAAGCACATTCAGTAAATATTGACAGTGCAGGCTAAAAAGACCCTCTGTATTAATGCCTTCTCCAAGAGCTAATTAGCTAAGTGTGTTTCAATTAAAGGGACAAGATTGGAAGTATTGGTTTTCACAGGTGCTTTGGCTGTTACATAAGGCAGAACACAAGGGCTTGTTACAGAGAAATCTGGTGCTCTCAAGAAAGGTTTCTGTGTATACCATGCAAACAACTGAAAAAAAAAGCTGGAAATTGCTAAAGACCGGGTTGTGCATCAATCCATGGTTGGACAAATTGTATACAAATGGAGAAAATTTAGGAATGTTACTATTCCTAGGTGTGGACATTTTGTTAAGATCACTGCAAGAGCACAATGGGCAAGCCTGTAAGAACCCAAAGTTAAGGGCAAAATACCTATAGAAAACTACAAACTGCAGAAATCTTTGTTCATGTGTCCACTATTAGAAAAACACTGAATGAGTGAAGCATGTGAAGGAGACAACAAAAGAAATTTCTGCTCTCCAAAAAACCTTGTGACCTGTTTCAAGTTTGCTCAAGACCACCTGGACGTTCTGTGCTCTATTTGGCAAAAATGTTCTATGTACAGTTGAGACAAAAATATTACTTGTTAGCGTTACTGCACAACTTTATGTTTGGAGGAAAAAAGACACTGCACATAAAAACCACATCCCAACTGTGAAGCGTAGTGGAGGGAACATCATGATTTGGGGCAGTTTTGGTTCCTCGAAGCAGGACGCCTTGCCATCACTAATGGGAACAGTGAATTCAAAGGAATATCCAAATATGTTACATGAGAATGTACATTGGGTGATGCAACAAAAATAATAGTCCAGACATGCAAGTAAATCAACTAAAGAATGGTTGAAAAAGAGGAAGACCTGACCTTAAATCTATTGAGATGCTGTGGTAAGACCTGCGCAAGACAGACATCCCAGAAATATTGATGAACTAAAACATTGGTGAGGCAATGATCCAGAATTCCTCCTTAATTCCTTCTTAATGTTGAGCAAATCTTATTCACAGCTACAGGAAACGTTTGGTGGAGGTGATGCTACCAATGGATCTACAGTTTATTAAATTTTACTTAAATTTTCCGGCCTGCATTGTTAATGTTACTCAATGTGCTCAATAACATATGCAGCAACTACAAGTGTCAGTGTGTTTCTGGGTTAGTTAGATTGTGTTTGTCTAGAGTGTCTAGGATAACAATCAGAACACATTTTTATTAGTTATCAATGCAGAAATACAGTGGGTATGAAGAGTTCACTTACTTTGTCCTGCACAGGTATGGCTTTTTTATATTTAAATAAATACACCAAAAAATACTTAATAAAAATTTTTGGAAAGCAAGTACTTGAGAAAGCCACACGCTGTGTCAGTGTTTGTCTGCAGGCGTGCATTCCTTTTCTTCCCTTATCGCCCTGCACTGTCAGCACCTCGCCCAAAAACATAGAAAGTGCCACTCACATTGTTCCCCACCCAAATTTACGATGCAGGCCCAACTCTGTGAAGCTTGTGGGCAGTTGTCTGCATATCTGTATGCGCTCCATTTCTCATGAGTTTCAGCCTGTGTGCGGGGGCGCCATCAGCAGTGTGTAAAACAGGTATTCAAACTGATTGCTCAGCAGGTGTTCATAGCTGAAGTATGAAGGTCGCTTTTGTAGACATGCATGCTGCTGGGTCAGTTTAACGTTGGACATTTTCACTGCTGCTTATGACTCACTGGTAGGGTTACACAGTGTTGCAATCATACTGGTGAGACAAGCACAGTATGAGTTAGGCCTCAGACATTTGAACACAAAACAATACAAAATGCGAATGTGCATGTAAGCTTTTTCTGATCTACATACAAGTGTTAAATCATGCAAGCATATCTTCCATCTTAATAGAAAAGCATTGACAATAGAACAGGATGCCCTGGAGCAGCTGCATAGTGTACGTTATAATTGTATAAAACATGAACTTATAATTTAACAAGTGATTCCAGAGCTTTAAATGGTGTTGTATGTGTGTAATAACTGATAGAACTGATAATGTTTTATATTTACAGCATTTGGCATTATCCAAGGCGACAACATGGGCAAAGGTAGTGTTAGGAGTCTTGTACAAGGACTCTTACTGGTATTTCTGGAGGGTGCTCACCCAGATGAGGGATTGACCCCTGTGCTATGGTATATAGGACAGAGGTGTTAATAACTATACAACCACTTTACACACCAGAATGTCTGCCAAATAGGTGTGTGTGTGAATTGTTAAATGCGTGGGGGGAAGAGTTACTGTGGTGGAAGTTACATCTGCTGATGGGCCTTCAACCTTTTCCTGCTCCTTTGTATGTGTGTATATGAGTCAGTGCATCGTTTGTTCTGAATTAGAAAAGGACAGTTTCTAGGAGTGGAAATGCCACTTTTTAATCACACTAAGTGGGATGCAAATAGTGAAATGACTACCGGGGCAATAAAAAGGAATGCCCTGGAGCGCCTGCAGGGTCTCCATGTCCAATGCCAAGCATTGTCTAGTGGAATATAAAGCTGCCCGGTATAAAGGAGCAACAAAAGATTGAGTAAAGTGGCATTTGTGATCTGAAACAAATCTTGCAACATATGTAATATGGTATACATAGTGTAAAACCTTCCCTCTTCACAAAAGTAGTGGCTGTAACTGTAGCAAAGGAGGGACAAAATCCAATTCTTTGGAATGCAAAAGAAAGTCATTAAGTGTGCCAAAATGTTTGTATGATAGTGTTTTGCTGACCTGTTAACACCACAGGTACAAATCATTCTTAACTTTGTAGGATTTAAATAAAAGATTTTATTTTAAGTAATATATTAAGAAATATATATATTACCAATAAGAATACTGTATGGAATTAGAACACATGTAAATAATTAATAATGAAAATAATGAAAGAACAAAGATTAGTTCCAGATTTCCTCTAGACTCCCAAGACATTACATGAATTTATGCAATTCCTTTATCATCTTGATTTAACTTAATGAAGAACCAAGTAGCCAAACCAGGTATTAGATGATTACTACAAATTATTCTGGGTTGGCCCCAAAAAAAGCTTGGAAAGGGTTAAACACACTGACATGTGAAACCAGCACTGTATATACTGTATATGTATATACTGAAAAATAAAGTGTTTTGCTGAGCAAATAAAAGCTTCCGGTCTGGAAAATATATTTATGATGCACAATTAAACCTTAAAATCATGGCTGTGCATTTAAAGGTTTGTATCTTGATGAATGAAAAATGCACAGTCAATTCTTTTCTGACAGTGTGGTTTACACCACTGTGCAGAACACTTCAAAACTCACTATTCTCTTTTATAATAGGGTCTGTGTATTATGTACAGTTGACAGTACAATAGATTACAATTGCTTGCATACTTCTTCTCACAGAGCAGGTTGGTGCTCGTGTGTCTGTTGGACGGCCGAATGAAGTTATCGTAACCTGAAAAACCTGAAGCCTCCAGAGGCCATGTCCTGTTCTAAGAGAAAGAGAGAGCGAGAGAGAGAGAGAGTGAGGTGGAGGGGGAGACTCTTTTCACTTCCAAAAACAGCCCGAGGTAACGTGTGCTCACACTTGTGAAACATGCTCACACATTAGCTGATACATTAATGCCTGTAATGCATGTAGACAAGAGAGTTGCGTAAGTAACAAGGCATTGGCATCCGTTCAGGCTTTGACCAAAGAGGTCATTAGTCTTCTAGACACTGACACAGACGCATACGTTTAGAAACGGCTTGTAAAAAACTGCATTTTCAAGAATGTCTGACTACCATTTCTTCAAAACAACCTTGTTAACCTTTAGAACCTTTTCAGAACTTATAGTCTGGGGGCGTTGTCATTTGTGAACAGTCCCAATCAACTTGTTAAGCCAGAAAACTGTCATTAACAGTTGTTTCCATTTGAGTATTAATGAGCAACTGTTAATTGTATCATCTTAATAAGATGGTATAAAATTTTTAAGCTGGTTTTTGATTGTCTGATAGTAGTCTGGTGCTGGTTTAGCTGGTCACCCAGGATAGTCATATTATTGACCAGCACACCAAAATCCAGAACACAACATATCCTTGTTTGCTGGTGACCAGACAGGCTAGTCTATGCTGTTTCTTCCAGCAGGGTATATGTTTATTTATTGAGGTGGATTGATACCAGCGCATTTTACAGTGCATCAGTGTATGTATTAGGTATTACACAACAGTCTGTTTATTTGAGAAACGTTTTAGTTATGCTCTTATTTGTGCTTGCAGATTTTTTATCTTACCACAAAAGTGTTATACTACAGATTATGCTGTTATGCTACACTGGTTAGTAAGTTAGAGGTACTTTGCAGCTAACCTTTAATACTTTTAAAGAAACAAAGCTGAGATCAAACTACAACCATTATTAAACACTTTATTAAGGTATAGTTAGTAATGTGTTAGTAAATTTTTTTGTCTCATGTATGTAGCAAACAAATAGGCAAAATAATTTTGAACCTGGATTTGTAATAGGCTTAAAGGAAACCAATCTCTTTGCTACAGATCATTTGATATGATTTTGCTTTATTTTAGCTAAATAAATAGAAAATGTGTTATGCACTGATTAGTGTAATTAACTATACATTTTCAAAATAAATTTTTGAATGAAAATTTCTGAGAAATGTTGTAGTTTCTATCGTCCTTTAAGCAATAAAAGAAAGTTTATTATATGACACGTCGAGGAGAGAAAGTTGTATATCCAGTGAATGTACACCATTTGTAATACAAAGGTTGCTATAAAGACACATTTGATATATGTGGGGCTTCTTGATTGTTCATTTATTTTTCAAAACAGTTACATAAAAAGAAATAGAACACTCAAGGCTATGTGTTATCATATATGGGTTGATCAGCAACACTCCTGGGCAACAAAATGGCAAACCATATTTTTTTAACGGCCTTTATAACAAATCATTAAACTGATTGCCTTTAATTTTAAGGTATTGTGGGTGAACTGTTAGACAATCTTTTACAAAAAGAGTCACATTTGTTCCAATCATTGAGCACTGAGAGCTTTAAAGAATTGAAAAACAAGTTTTCTTTGCCAGGAATTACTGTTCACAAGGCAAAATACACTTTTATAAACTTAACAAAACAACTGACTTATCCTAACATGCTTATAAATGCTTATTCCTACAGGCATCATCAGTCATAAAGGCTACTGTAGCTAACACTGATCAAAACTAGAAAATGTACCACTTATGGTGAACGATGCCTATTAGAAAAAGCCTCTTCAAATACTTATGTAGGGTTATGCCAGTTGTCATGACAAGTTTATGTAGGTGTCATGTAGCCTTATGAACAGTACCCTGTAGTGAATTCAAGTTTACAAGGGCTGCCCCATTGAAAATTCTCTGGATTCTAATGGATAATTATTAACATTCCCAGATGCATTAGATGCCCAATTTTTGCAACTATGTTTTTTATTTCATGCACTGACTTAGAAAGCAGTGCGGTATTAATAGTTACAATTTTCAATAATTCTTTTTTTCAGTTCTTTTTATTGATATATTATTGTTATAACAGAAAATAGCAAGAATAATTGCCCCATTAAAACTATAAATATAAACCATATAATACTATAAACGATAAATATTCCTTTAACATGAGCCTTTTTTGTAAATTTGATGTGGCGTGCACTTCACGTGTCCTAGAGTCTTCCACTTTTCGTCACCCAGTGCAGTGAGAAGCTTTTCAGAGGTTGCTCTTGTAGGAGCTTATAGACAGTAATGTTTATGTTACATCGTGGGCCGATGTCCATCCAGGCCCTCACTGCTTGACCGCACGCAGTGTCCCTGGCGAGGGGGCTTGAGATATGTATGCTATGGGAGATGCTTTGAAATAAACGAGTGGAAAACTTGACGACGCCTCACCCCCTTTTCCGCCTGTCTATAACTGGCGTGATTCAGTGAATCAGAATCTTGACATTTAAAACTCGGGTCAGCTCTCAGTGTTATATACACATGTTATGCTTGCACGAAAAGGGGGGTAGGATATTGCTCATCGTTTAGAAATATTAAAAGAAAAGGTTATGTGGGCAAGATCAGTGGGGATAACACACGTACAGACATATTTACACTCACTCACTGCGTGGGTTTAGAGGCCCTACCTGCTGCCGCTATTGTCAAATTCTCATCAAGGTGTACAGGCAGGATGGACTTGTCTTGTACTTCCCTAGAAATGACAGAAGTAAAATCAGTTATGCTCCCTCCGGGAAGCTTTGGCTCTAATCCCTCACCAGACCGCATGCCAGAACTCCAGCCACGCCCGCTTACCAAAAGTGTGCTAAGCTAGCTCTTTCTTCTGGAGTTATGACATAGGCCCGATTTATATAACTTGAACCTGGTGATGCAATTCAAAGGATACATACATGTTGGAAAAAGGATACATACATATAAAGAAAAAAATTCAAATCCCGTAAACTTATTCAGTAATCAAGTAATATGTTCAAACTTGTGACAGTGCTAAACCTCTCTGGGTTGTTTTAACCCCTAGTTTTCTCTTGCTGTTTCATGTGAATGTAAACTTCATACAATAGCATTTAACTTGAATTTCTATTTCTAATTTGGCCTACTTGTTTTAATAATATAGGTTATATATATATATATATATATATATATATTTGAAATTTTTGAAATTTAAGCTAATTTACTGTTTTAAAACAAATAAATAATTTTGTTATGATGTGAAGCAAAGTGAGTTTAACACTACAAAAAACAACAAACAAACAAACACCGACATTTAAAGCATGTGAGACATTACATTAACACATTTTTTCAGTAGCTGCCATTTTTTGTGATGGTTAGACCAACAGAAATGCTTCTTAATTACTTTGAATAAAATCTCTGTATATTAACTTACATTTAAAATAAAGGATGTTCCTCTAAAGTTGCCATTTTTAAGAGGCTTGTTTTTCTTTGGACAGTGACGATATTCTTTGCTTTGTATGCTGCAGTTGCAGTTACCTGTAAACTATTTACTGAGTTGATCTGCCTAGCTGTATTTGTTAAGAATGTAAGTAAAAAAAAGATGTATGTTTCTCATGTAGGGTTCTTGAGTACAGTTTTAGGTAATTGACTTCATAAACATGCTGATATCTGTTCTTATCGATCAATACTCTCTGTATCTTGTTTCTTGTAGGGGTGGGGGTTGCCCATTTCAGTTGTGATGCAAGCTTTCTTGGTCTGCCAAACTTTCTCTGGAACTTGTGATCTCCTGACGATAGGGTCATTGTTGAGATGTTTCAATGTTAAGAATCAAGCAAAAAACAAGCTTTTCATGAAAAAATATCCTTACTATGGACAGAATATTTATACTTATTTCAGTTCGCTTTTAGAAAGAAGTAATTAATTCACATTTACAGTGTTCTTTGGTTATCTGGATGTTACTGTCACATTAGAGAAAGATAAAGTTTGCTAACTTATTCGGAATTTCAGTAAATGCCACACATATGGGCACTCAGTCATCAGTACACCTTATAAATGCAAAGGTGAATGGGAATGTGTGCTTACATATATACAGGACAAGCAGGCATACATTTGGACACTTAGATAATGAGTAAATAGTTTAACGCCCTCGGTTTACAGATGACTCAGCAGATAAGCCTGCTTTTGAAAGAGGGATTCCCCAGAGTATACCACTCACTCACCCACACAGTCAAGTACTATCACTGATTTGTGATAAAGAAAAGGTTACCTTGCAAGACAGTCATCTTTTGACACAAAAGACTGACAAAATACCTTGGCTTAGTTCTATTCATTATAGCTCATTCAAAGTGACCCATTTAAATTTGAACTCAAGTCACATTTGTTCACAAGAAAATTTGGAATTGGCTCTTGGAATTTAAAGTAATTTGAACTTTAAAATAAAACAATATGCTGTGCTTTACATAGTTTTGTCACAATGCAAGGCAGAGTGGGTTTAAAGCTACTTATGGCAGAACTACCAGAAAAGAACACTGACATTTGAAGCTTGTAAAACATTCAAGTACCAGATTCTTTGCTTTGTGTGCATTACAGTGAAACATCTAGTAAATATTTAAATTCAAAAGTACTTAACAATTCTAGAAGAGCATTATAGTATGTTAGATTTCTGCCAGTTTGATAGTGAATACAAAAATAACAAACTGGATTCTTAACTGGAAGGTTTTTGTTTCAGGCTATTTAATGAGCATTTACCTTATATGTGTGCTGATGCCTGGTCCCATCTATTGGTATGCTTAGTGGTCCATGCAAGTAACGTAGTGGCACATTATTACAGAATTCAGTTGTCGTGGGACATTTTACAGGTTCAAAGGCAGCTCAGCCAATTAGAATCTCCAGTTTTTTTATTTTCATTTTTCTACATCATCTGGAAAAAAATAGCAATTGCCCAAAATGTAATAAAATATCTGTACAATAATTTAAAGAATATTTAGCCCTCTCCTCTATAACTGCCATCTTAGAGGTTTGTTCTTTGAACAGCAACAATATTCTTTGCCTGGATCTGCCTAGTTGCCTAGTTGTATTTGTTAAGAATGTAAGTTAAAAAAGATATAGTTCTTATGTACAGTTATATAGGAACAGAGTTATCTTCTTGAAATTGTCATTTGACAACTCCCTACAGAGGGGCCCAACTGTGTCTTGAACTATAACTGGACCATTTGGTAGATGCTTTTATCCAGAGCACCTTATAATTTACACAGGCAGGCGAAAGTAGTGCTAAGAATATTTGCCCAGGTAGGGGAAAGAACCTCAGTCTATAGTATAGCAGGCACTACATTATACCAACCATGATACACTCACCACTATATACACTATATCCACCACAACCCTGCCCTACTTTTTGAGAAATTCAATAAAAAATTAATTTAGCTGATTTAATTAACAAATTCAATTTTTTGATTTGATTTCCTAAACTTAGATTTGATACAGTTGCATGCTTTAAAAAATATACTCAGATGCTGATGTTCTGAGTATTTGTTTTATAATTTAAGTTGTTGAATTTCTTCACTGAACATATATGATATTTTATTAGTAAAACAGTCTAAATTCATGTTTTTGTTTTAGCTTGATGTTGTGTGTGAAGTGTTTCTTATTTGTCTGGCTCTGAAGGCATTTTTTTGGCGTCTTACACCATGTAATTTGTTACATTATCTTTGTACTCACCCAATAGTGCCTGAGGGTGTTCTCAGAAATGTTCTCACAGAATGAGTAGCATGTTTCCACAGAAGTGTGTAAGAGGCGAGCGGGATTCCTGATACATAATTGGAGTTAATTCATATATATTTAAGACTTGCGTGTGTGAAAGTGTGATACATACTTTCCTTAGGGATACCCTCAGGACCTGACATTCATGTAGCCTCACTTTAGCATTATCAATATGCCACGGTGCGTTGTGGGGGTACTGGAGTGGTTCAATGACATGTGCTCAATCTTATTGAGTGACACTAACAATCTGATGGCCAAAACTATTGCTTGCTTGGGATGTCAGTATGTCAGTTTAGGTTTAGATGTATATTAATGCAAATTTAATGACATAATATGTTTCAGTGTAAATGTACAGATTCAGAATGTCTTTCTTTTGCCAAGAAATTTGTCTTTGTAAAAGAATACATGTATGACACGTGACGTACTAAACAGATCAGACAAGCACAGAGATCGTGAACAAAGTATAAGAATAAGAATAATAAACAGCCAGGAAAGAAACTAAAGATGTGTGTTAACACATGTATACCATATCTATACATATGTATGTCTGAGTAGACCTATATTTTTTGTACAATATTATTACTACTCATATTTTTATTGTACTATTATTTACAGAATATTATAGAAAGACTTGAATATTTATCAAATTAAGCATCTGTACAGCTGTACAAATAAGCACTATGTTACAGAGGAGTTACTGTGATACAGTGAAATTCAGTTCAGGTGTCCACTGTAGTATGTATGTTAAGTTTATGTGTACATTCAGATACAGTGTTTAGATGTACATTTAGGTCCACATTTCATAGAAATGTGAGTTTAGATGTAAAGTTAGTTGAGGTACAGTGTAGGTTCATATGTAAATGTAGGTGTAGTGTTTGTTACATATAAATATTTAGTATAAACATATTTAGTTTAGTATCATAAGTATAAAAAGTCTACAGACCACAGGCCTCATCCATTAGTAATCCATGTAAATGACATGGAAATAAAGCAGAAGCATTATTCCTGTGCTGCAGGGTAGTTAAAGGTATGATGATATGCATTTTAGGATAACATATGTCGAGTACGCCACAATGGTTTTTGTTAAATAACTGACTTTTGGTGTTAGACAAGATTGTTAACTTCGATTAGCTGTCACGGTTCTCCACTCACTCTAAAGCTGAACAGGATTTCTCTGCTAATTTTCATAAATGAGTTAGAAAAAACAAAGAAATACCAGCTAGTTACGTAACTTAAGGCTTTAATTGGTATTGCAGTCTTCAAGTAATCTAAATTATATATATTTTTTACCTTGTATCTTTAGCAAAGGAGTATATATTAAGGAGTATATCCTTCCTCTGCCAAACTTTACTGCTGGTGCTATGCCAAACCCAGGTTCATTCACCAGACTGCCATATAGTTAAGCATGTTTAATGCTTGGCATATCCCGAAGTGATCTTATACTTGTTTACAGTTCGTTTGCCATGGAAATTAATTTATTAAAGCTCCAAACATAAAATTTATGCACCAATGTTGCTTCCAGAACCAGTTTTTAAATCTGATGCAACAAAGGATAATGATTTTTGTGCACAATAACAGACAATAGCACTTACATCTGACCGGGGCAGATCTAGCAAAACTGGAATATACTATACAATAAACTTATTAATTATAACTTGTGGCAAAGGTCACATTTTGCAATTTTAAAAGTAAAATGAAACCCTATTCATGTGTGAATCGCATATACATGCATATGTGTTTGGATATGTGTATGTGTTTGTGTGTACGTTCTCTCAGGATATGATTCAGAAGTAGTAAACGGCAAGCAGCGTAGAGTTTCTCTTATCTAAATGTTTGGACAGAGCGGTTTTTTGTGTAATAAATAATCTCATTAAGCGTGACCCAGGCATGCTCAGAGTTTCCCCAACTTAACGGCCACGCACTGGCCTCTCTTACCCTCAATTCTATAATGTGGTAAAGTGCACTGATGAATTTTACAAGCCATTACGACAGTACTGGTCACTGAAAACCTATTTGACTGATTTAGTTTCCTCTTAAACGAATAGGTCCATCATCGAGAGACTGACCACATAACGTCAGAGCTGCTTTTTATTGTAAAGTAACGGAAATATTCCTTTTCTCTCAACCCTTTTTCCTCTCTCTCTCGCTTTCTCTAACTATTCCTCTCTGTCTGTTTCTCGTTTCTTACCTTTTCTTCTCTTATTCTTATTTTCTTTTCAAGCTTCTATCTGACAATATGTTCTGCTTTCTCCTTTCCCTCTTATTCTTTTTTCTCTTTCTCCTTCTCTCTTCTTTCTCTCTCTTTCCCCCCATCTTTCTCCAGTGTGGCCTTCTGTCTGGCACTGCCTGTATTCATTTACAGTCATGGTGAATTATTCTTATGGCACATAATGGTTCATGACTCATTTGTTTTGTTTGTGTTATTGGTATTACTAATAACATGCTATCTCTTTATTTTACAGTCCCTTAAGTTTGAGGTATTAACCTCTTAGGTAAATGTGAGGTAGTAGAAAAAATGTTAGGTAAGTATTTTGGCATTATTTTCGCTAATGGAATGGTAAGTCCCATTACACTAAAATATCCAAAACATTCTAGATATTAGTTGGAAAGGTGTATGATACGAAATCCATACAGTACAGTGTAAATATTTGGCGTAGAAGTTACCAGATAGTAATATAACATAAAACTTGCACCGGTCAGTTATCTAGAAATGAAACTGAATCTGGGCTCCAGAAGTACACAATGACGTTAACTATGGTTTACATCAGAAAACTATTTTTGCATTTGTGTCGTAATTTCCTTTTTTTGCTATAACATGTTACATTGCATTGAAATGTAATGTGAGTTTGTTTGTACTTCCCAACTTGTTTCTCCAGATAAATATGAGATATGATACCTATATGTCCTTCATTAAACTAATAGCTAGAACCTGTTAGTCATTTCTAAGTAATTTAGCTGGACTGGCTAAGAACATATACAAATATACAAAATAATGAACTAGTACTAGAAGGCAGTAAATAATAGTAAACTAGCAACCTCATCACCTAGACCACAGGATAACTGTGATGCAGTCATATTCTACACTTAATACACTGTAATTAAAATACAGTATTTTACCCAACAAGTAGTGCAACTCAGTAGCCAGTAATTAGCTATAAATTTGCACATGAAAATACATATAAATTAATATATAAAATATATTAACTAAACAAATTCAAAGCAATATCAATTAATGCATATATTCACAGTTTGCACTCCACAGTACAAATACATTTTTTTAAATATTTCTTTGCTGTGTTATTACAGAAAATTGATTATGCAATAAACTATCTGTACTCTCTTTCCGAGCCCTCTGGCGTCTATTAACTGTGGCTCACACTTACTGGTTACTGGAAACTTACTGGACTGTAAAAATAGCAATATCATTAATATTGCTAAGATTACTGATCTATGCGTCTCACTTCTATCTTTCTTTCTGCCACAATTTCCATCTGTCTTTCTCTGTTTCTCCTTTCTCTTTGTCTAAGTCTCTCTCTGTCACACAATGTCTATGCCATGTACAGTTGTGAGTCTGGGAAACGAGACTTCTGCTAAAGTGGCTAGCTGGCTTATCTGAGCTTGTCTCGGAGCTTTAAAGAGACCATGAGGTATTGAGTTCGCTCTAAAACACAAAACGCGTACTCATGGCAGCGGGGAGAAGTTAGGAAAAAAAGAAAACAGAGAATAAAAAGAGAAAGCCCTCGCACTCAGCTCTCTCGTGTTTCCTGTGTTGGGGTCTGGAGGCCGCAGGCCGTTGCCGTATCACCGGAGAAGTGGCTGCGTGCCGGTGTGGAACGGAGCGAGCAGATTACAGTGTGTGTATCAAAGGCATCTCCACACACTCTCAGGAGGAGCGAGAGAGGGACTTTCCCAGCCTCACTGCTTTGCCATAGCTCCATAATTACCCCTTATTTTTTAGTTATTAATCTTACTCTTTATGTAAAGGCAGACCACAGACTACTTCTATCTTCAACTAATGTTCTAAAACATGGTAGTTCAATGCTGTTGTCTGAAGTTTTCCGTGAGTGTTGTCATTGTATTATGGCCAATCAAATCATTATGCTCTTCACCAAGCTTCAACTACTTTTCTTAGCCCTCCAATAACTGCTTAGCAACTGTTGCTATCCGCCATTGCCTTAGTTTGTTAGCGTTCGGGATTGGATGCTCCAGTATTGCTTAAAAGATGTAACTGAGGATGTTTAAGAGTGAGGTTCTGCACTCTACAGCATGATGTTTTCTATCCGTCCAAAGCTAAAAAATCTGAAATGGGCTTTTTGCTTATGTCAAAGCAAACATTTAACGTTACTTGAGTAAATCGAGTCATCAAAGACAAGACATTTTTGCCTTTGTGGCAGTATGCATTAGGCTTAGGTCTTAGGGTTGAGATGTATTTTACTTGGTTGTTTTCTTTGGTTCTGCATGCTGCTTGAGTTTGATTTAGCCAAGGATGGTTAAGTTTAGATTTTTAAGTTTGCAATTTTTTATTTATATATGTTGTCTTTGTTGGCCAAACGTGGCTGTGGTCAGCAGGTTCATGCTTTATGGCCTGTTTTGTTGCTTATGTTTATGTGGATCTAGTTTTCTGGTTAATTGTTACTTATTGTATCGCCAAAGAGTAAAAGTCTTAATTTGTCAATAAGTCAATAATTTGATGGGATATTAGAATGTTTGTGAGATAGCATTTAATGTTTGCATTTATGGCATGGAGGGCAGCAGTGTAACCCCGTACATATAACCACATAGTTAAAAATAGTAATTCTGCCTACACCACTGGCCTGAACAATTTATTTTTAAATATTCACAACAATTCAAAGGAAATTGAAATGGCCAGAAACTTTCGGGCTCTGATATCTTTAACTTGGTGGCAACTAGGAACAAGAGGTCTACAACAACAATATGGAAATTTTTGTTTACTATCTTTGTTTACTATCTATCTTTTATTGCCCCTGAAATAAAAGAAGTTAACTACTAAAAATTGTTTGGCAAGTACAGTAAAACTACAGCTGCGAATTTGGAGAACTGAAAATGTGTAGTTGCGTGCACATGTACCTATTAAAGAACGGGCAAGAGTAAGACGTCACGTCCTGCAACACCGTGCAACATCGGGACAATGGATCAGGGCTTTTACCGTTCTGCTTTTTACTTTTGTAATACGCCGATCTGAGAAACTTCCATCTGTTTTTAATTTGCTCTATAGTTCGTGTAAACACACCATTGTTCATTTGCTCATATACTTATCTGAACAGCTTGTTAACTGTTAACTGTTTTTAAATCTTTTAAGGTTTGAAGCATAAACTTTAGGTGTGTCTGAATTCGCCTACTTACCTACTACTCATTAGGCGAAATCAGTAATCGAGCGCGGCTAGTATGTCTGAATACCTAGTAGGCATCGAGTAGTAGGCGAACAGCACCCGGATGACCTACTGAATCAGCAGCCATTTTTATGTAGGCAAACACAGCACACTCCGCTATCCCATGATTCACCTGGAGCCGCGGAAGAATTCAAAGCAGAACGTCGGCTGTGTGTACGTAGCTACGGCTAGTGAACTGCCGCCACAGAAGCTAGCACTACTGCTAAGGTAAACAATGATTAAATTCCTCCCGTTGCATCTTCTCTGAGCTACGTCTCGACACCGTCTGATACATATTCAGACAAAAACACAGATCAGTGTCACAAAAAGCATCTAAATCTGTCAGTAAACAAGCTTTTAAATGAATAGCAGGTCTTGGGTCATAGGACGCTGGCAATATGGTGGACGTAGTATGTCCGAGCTTGTGTGGCTACTAAAACTCGCCTACTGAAATTACCTACTAGTCTGCTGCTCGAGCAGTACGTACTGACTCTAATCTAGTACCTACTGACTAGTAGGCAATTTCGGACAAACAGTTTCTACCTCCCGCCATGTTGAAACTTCCTCCATGACGCAACTGCACATGCGCAGAGCATACTTAAATTTTCAGATTGGGAATGTAATCAGATACAGGCGTTTACACGACTATTATTCTTCTATTAAACAGATTATTTATGGGATTACCCACCTCGTTCAATCGGATAGAAATTGTAATCGGAATGACCTCAATCGGACTAGACTATTCGGATTGAGGTGTATACATGGACGTATTCTATTCCGATTGAGCTCTTAGTTGGATTATTAACGGATTATCGGGCTGCATGCAAAGGTAGCCAATGAGAACTCGGTCAAAACTTGCGAGTGGCAAGGATGTGAGTGAATTATCTACTATTGCCATCATACCTTCATCAATATAATGTTCAGTTGAGCGTTTACTTAAACACTGAGACAGATCCTCTTTTTGAAGTTGTGTGTGACTTTAATATGTAAAAACAAGATTCATGAAACTCTCACAAACCCCAACCTGACTATTTTAGGCATTACAGAGAACGCACATCACCATATTTTATCAGTGTATTATCTTACATACTTTAGCTTTAATATATAAACTATATAAAATAAAAATATACACAATTTTGGCTCTTTTAGTTTAGGCTTTACGTGGATAAGTGGAAAGCATGTCAAATGGCTGCGGTATAAGGTAACAAGTGTCTAAATATGCCAAAGTGGCCTGCTTGATATGAATTAGGACGCCTAATACGGTCACGGCTGTGGACACATACACGATAGCCCGCTTAGGGGGGTTTGGGGTCATTCTGGGGGGTCAAACTCATCTTTCTTTGCCCTTAGACTTACCAGGCCGAGCCTGATTGGAAGCTTCCCCCACCGCCCTCGGGTCTGATTGGCTGAGAGGCCGCCTACTATCTCATCAGTCCTCTGGTCAAGCCTGATATCAAGTAGCAGTGCTGTCACACACTCTCGATTCAAAGGCTTCTGTCTCTCTCTTTCTCTCTCCTTTCTTCATCTCTTCTAGGCACTTTCCCATGCATACACAAGCTGAAATCACATTTTGAGGCAGCACTGGAGGACTCTTTCAGTCGTTTTGTAATTATGGTCTTGGTAGACATACTGCACATCTTGGGGACAAGTCTAGCTTCATGTTCTCGACAGTGCCTAGGTAGCTGCGTGATGTACGGGTGTGTATGGGCTCAAATGTGTTTAAAAGTTAACCTGAGATCAAAATAGACTTTGTTGGTTTATGACCTTGAATGTCAAATCAATTAAAAGATGCATTTCTTGTTTCTTTGTAATCAAAGTGTAGTGACTTTTGCACTCCTCTAAACATGTCTATACCAAAAAGAGGTTTAGTTATGCTATCAAGCACCACAGGGGGCAAAAATAAAATTAATCTGTCATGTGAAAGCAAATTGATTGACTGATTATTTTATGATTAAAGAAAACTTGAAAGACAGATAGACATGTTGCCCATGTAGATATTCTACAGCATGAGGTTCCCAAAAAAAGGTTTACCATTACTGCCTGTATGTTTGACTGTCAGCGCTGTGTACAGCTAGGCAATATTTATATAATATGACAATATTTATTATTATCAGAATGTTTTTGTTCTGAACATATTGTGAATATTGTTGGTACTTCAAAGCCAATTTACCAGCTGCAAGTTTAATAAAAATAAAACCAGTTGAAATGGCAAAGTAGAAGGTGTACATGGTTTAGTCGGTTTTATTTATTATATTTGGAGCCACCATTGGTTACGTTTACTGATTATATTGTTTAATTGATTATATTGGGAGGGGTTACCCTAAAAATAGTCAGTCAGCCAAGACATGTTTGGTTCTTTTGTTGTACGCTAGATCTAAAAGCTACTTTAGCTAGTATCTTTTAGGTTATTAATGTGCATACATCACACACATACAAACATTACACACTGAGGAAATCTCATAAGATAAGATGAGATAATCCTTTATCAGTCCCACGGTGGGAAAATTCAGTGGGGAGTTACAGCAGCAAAGGGATAGCAAGGCACTCAGTACAAAAAATAGATAAACAAACGGTACAGTAGATACACAATATGGACTGCATTATGTGGGTTCTGCCATTATATGGCCTACGGTTACATACAAAAAATTGACAAAAATACAAGCTAAAGCTACAGTTTTTGGCTCAGAGCATGTGAACGGTGCAGAGTGGGAGCTGAGTGACATGATTTTGCTCGAAGCTTGGAGCCGCTTCTCAGAAAGTCACTCTCACTCCAAAATCTCTCCAGTATTGCTCCATCCCGCAAGTCAGACAGTCCTTTTTCCACACTGACTACATCTGCGTGACATGAGTGATGCAGTAATGACTCCACAGCTCTCACACCTCGACCGTTAATACATCGCGTCTGTGCTGCGTAGTTGTTCAGCAGACCTGCATGCTGGCAATTCTCACTGATCAGAGCAAAATACTACATGTATTAGGCAGTCATTCTCATAGCATCTATTTTGCTGTAGAGATGTGGTAGAAGATGGTGTTAAAGCCATTTGTTTACCAAAACTAGATTTCTAGCCAACGGGAAATAGAAAACCCAGAGCAGAGCTGAAGCAGAGTGACTACAAATACATTTTGAATGGAACTGAAATGCCTGCTGTTTTACTCCACTCCACTCGCATTGCTCTGTTTTGGCTATCCAACATGCTTTTTGTCTGTTTTCATAGACAACAGTATGTCATACACTCAAAGAAAGTCTTTATAGGATTACTTAACGCCTTAACACATTTGAGCCAATTTATTTGTAACTTCCAGGGTGCAAGCTTCCACTATTTGTTGGCTAAATTAGCCTCATGACTTCAGTGTAACACTAAAGAAGCAAATTCCTGATACCAGCCATGTTTTGGCTATGTTGGAGTCATAGAGGAAAATGTGTATATTTGATTTTTCAACAAATTATTCCAGTATTTTGGCACATTATTCACTGCTTCTACACCTCACTGCATTACACAAGTGCTAACACATACACACTCATGTACGGACAGGAAACCGGCCACAGTGGCGCTTTTGTCAGCACTGAGGCTCCAGTGATTTTGGAGTGTGGTCCGAGAGGCGCTCTATCGTGCCTGAGCACCTTTGCCAATCACACAGAAACAACACGGCTTTCCTCTTGCTCCATTTTTATCCCTCCTTTGCCCTCTATTCCTCGGTCTGCTTATCTGATTTCCATTGTATTTGAAAAGTGGACGGCTCTCTAATGACCCTTCCCATTTAACAGATTGAATGCAGCCAGCCAGCGCACTATTCAACAGCCTCTCATCATACACACTCTCATTCTCACTCTCCAACTCACTCACTCACTCTCCCTCTCTCAGAGAGGCATATTGTAGTTAGGGTTAGAGGAGCTCTGAGTCTCTTTTATCTATTATTTTTTAGACTTTTGTATGTCTTTATGGACACAAATCAGTTCAGCAAAACTGGCTATTTGGCTAACACAAAAAAGAAAATGGAAGGGGGGTGCTCAATAGATCCTGAATTTATGATAAAAATGGCTGCTTACAGGTTATAAAAAGTAAATGTGCCTATTTTCGGATTAATTGTGGGGGCAGGGAGGTATTGTGCTCTCTGTAAAAGATAGCAAACGCCAACCTTCTTAATATAACTTTGTGTTGTTTTAAGCAAGGTTTAAGAAAGTGTAGTCAATATCGTCAACCTGCCTGTCTTAATTTTAGGCTAATGTTGCTAACAAACTTTAGATGTAAATATTCACCCAAATCTCTTCTATAAGTACATTTCCAAATCTTTTGCTTAATCTTTGCTTAAACCACATGTCACAAAGACTAGTCTGTTTTAGGGCAAAGTATGACTTACTGTAAACTGTAAAGATAAGCAAGACTTCAAATTCTCAACAATTGCTGCCCCATTGAACCACATTGACAAGGCTGTGCAACTCTAAAGAAGGCCTTGATGTGGCTTGACGGAGTTCACAGAAGGTTTGGTAATGCATTTTTGGAAGAGATTTGTGTTATTATTGACTTCTGGCCTTTGTGAGCAACATTTGCTGTGTAGCTCCAGCTCTAAACTAAAGAAACTAAATTTTGACATGACTCACTATTTAGTGAAGACTATAAATTTAGCAACTGCTAAATATCACATAGGATATAGAAGTTTGTTTAGTATTGAATTACTCAATGCTTTTACTTCGAAAATAATAAATTGTGACTTCTTAGAGTCAAAGGGCTAAATATGTGCTTTTTTGTGATGTGTAAGAGCTTCTCTTTTTCTCACTCTCTAGCCCTCTTCTTGACACTTTTCATTCCTCTCAACGGTTTTTAGGCCCCTTAAATGAGTCCGGTACGAAGACATACCACCTGAGTATGTTTGAGTAAAGCAAGAACAGAAAAGGAGAGCTATTTAGTCCAACTGAGAGGAGGACAGGCTGCGGTGCTGTGGCTGTGGTTAAGGTCAGGGTTGATTGGCGGCGTGTGAATGAGCTCACTCCAGGGTAGGTCTGCACCCCTTCTTGCCTGAATCTTGCTTGATTGACAGGTCCTAGCGCTTTGCCGAGAACAAACTGGGTTAAATGGTTTCCGAAAAGCCCATCTCTCCATAGGAAGGGGGACTGCGCCAGTGGGACGTGTGCCTAATGGACCTATACAGACTGGTGCAAGGAATCTGGCACTCCCGAAATGCTTTCCAAACTGGGACCCAATTTTGCAAGGCACAGTAAAAAAAAAAAAAAGAAGCTGCCTTTTATGTCCCCTTATACACATGTAGTGCTACTTGAAAGTTTCTGGACCCTGTATTATGTAGTAAAATTTACATAAGTGTGTCTTAAAATATAATGAAACCTTTCTTTACATCGTAACAACAGAAAACAGAACCCAACAAATAACAGTTATTATAAATTATTTCATTTTTTTATCCATTTATTGAACAAAGCGACCCAACACTAAATGTCAACAGCTGTGAGTTGGCTAATTGTGCCCTATTTAAAAAAAACCCATAAACTTTACTCTTCCTAATTAAAGTCTGGTCTTTAATACACAATTTGTTAGTGCATTGTATGTCTTAGTCAAATGACATTTTTTAAGATTTCTTTGGACCTCAGAAAATTATTTAATGCTTATTAGGCTGAAAGGTGCCAAAACTATTTCTGACAAGTTTGGATCTCGCTGATCTATCGTCAGATAGTGTACAAATCAATAAAAGTCAGCACCACTGTGGCCATCTAAAAAACTGACTTTAAGTGTAATGCATAGAATTTTCTGGGAGATTTCAAAGAACGTCTGGATGACGTCTAGGTATCTGCAGGCTTTTCTGATACAGGCGTATGGCAGTTGTCATGCAGCAAGCAAACACTGAACAAGAATAGGATCACGGATTAGAACTATGGGAATGCTGACCTGGATGATTCAGAAGTAATGTTATGTGGAAGGATAAGGCCACAATTAATCTTTATCGCTTAAATGAGAAAGTTATGTTTTGCAAAAACAAACACTGCGATCCAACATAAGAACCCCATTTGAAACATGGTTGTGGTAGTATCATGGTTTGGGACTGAGAAAAACACCCAATTGCCTACAAAGAATGGTTAATGCAGAAGAATTGTTGTTTTTGGATCTAATAGTAATCCAATAGTAATGTTGAGGCAAGATCAGTTGTGTGGTGTTCATGCAAGAAAATCCACCAACATAACACAGTTAACGCAGTTCTGGAGGAATGGGCCAAGAATTTTCCATGGCAATGTGCAGGGGCTGATCAAAAGTTGTATCAACCGTTTAGTTGAAATCATTGCTGCTCAAGGTAACAGAAACCGTAAATTTACTAAATGATAGAAGGTTCACAAGATTTTGAGCAGCACTGTAAAAAATAGACTTGTTTTTATAGTGTTGAGACATTGAGTCATACGTATGCCCCATATGTATTCTATGCAGTACAAATTTATGTTCAAGAAACTCCACTGATGTTCTCCACAAATACATCTTCATCTTCATATAGAATACATCTTCATATAGAAAAAAAAGCTTTACAAAACTGTTAGAACTATAGGTTAGAATTACAGGATAGGACAAGAACACAAACAATATCTTAGAATACACTGATGCAATGTGCATGTGTATGTGTGTGTGTGTGTGTGTGTGTGTGTGAAGCTCCTTAGTCCTCCATGTAGGAACTTCCATGACCCAGAATGAGGCTCCACTCGGAAAATCAGCCTGCTTCTGCCTTTCCATTCACACTCACGCACACACACACACACACACACACACACACACACACACACACACACACACACACACACACACACACACACACAAAAGATCAATGTCTGAGAGAACTAAAAGGAGGGCAAAAGACAGCTCCAAAAAAAGAGAAAGAAATACTGGAAAGTAAACAAATTTACAACAGTCTGGGGGAGTTTTGAAAGAAAACCATAAAAAAACTTAAGACTTGAACTACATTAAGCTATCTGTTATTCTGTAGGTTGTATTAGCAACATTGTGCATGTAGATGTTCAGCTCCTATATAAGTTATATACAGTTGCCTGTGTGTGTGTGGGACATGTATGGGACAGCAATCAAGGAAGTTTACACTTTTTGTGGTATTCTATCAGTTACATGTGACTTGTTCAGCTACCTAGCCAAGATATTGCCACTGTGAATGTAAATTGTTACATTAGCTTGGTTTTATGTATACAGGACTAGCACTTCTTAGATTTTGTGTGTACAGAACTTCTTCTGCTACGTAACTAGACAAGGTTGCTGCTTATGTTAGCCTGTCAGCCAAATAAGATTGGCTGTAGAGTGACCAGACTTCCTAGTTTTCCAGGAACGTGTCTCATTTTTTGGTGGCCTGGAACTGTCCTTGGAAATGTCCCTATTTTTAACTGTGAATTAAAATCACATCCGTACGTCTGATTGAAACACTGACTGCTGCTACAACTTCTACCACCTGCTTGCCTAGTTTTATAAAGTAATGTTGTGTAAAGTCTAACCAGATGCTAGTAAGTGTCAAGTAAACCTGCAACATCATCAAAAACCTCATTTCAAGATACAAGGTAACCCAGGAATTCATAGCAAGGGTGGGATTAGTGGCTTTTTGAATTACCAGGTGATAGATAGTAACTTTAGTCATTTATACAGGCAAATAGTCTACTTGAATGCAAGCTACCATGTGATCTACAAATAGTACACCCTTTCAAAGGGCATATCTTGACTGAAGCTAGTTCAAGGTCTCTCCAGACCTGGAAATAGCCCAGGGATATGTTTAGGATCTGGGTATTGGGTTATATCCATGGGTCACTTTTACTGCTAAAGTATATGATATAAATACAAATTATGGGTTCATACAAACACTGAATCTTTATTGCTACCACCCGTTTTTGTTATTGAATGCTTCATAACTTCACTCACCATGGTAGGCTTCTGTATGATCTTTTGACATGGTTATCAAATTTACTTAAGTTTGTTCCTAATTATATCATTCAGCCTTTACAGTATAACCATTGTCACAATACATGAAAATTGAACTCTCCAACACTTTTTATTTGATAAACAAACCATATTTTGGATAGATATTTTGAAGATATATTGACCATGGAAATGGTCCCGTTTCTTGGGTAAGCTTGATACGTTAGCTTGGTTGTATGTGTACACGACTAATTCAGAAACATTATTAGTAAAGTTTGACACTGGTTGTAGTATTCTGTGAGTTACATTAGCTTGGACACGTGTACACATTTGTCACCTATTGTGTTAATCTATTAATTACAATAGTTTGGCCATGTAGCTTTAGTTTGGACTCGTAGCTAGCAATGATGTTTGCTAATGTTTATATTAGTCTGTCAGTGACATTAGCTCGGCCATGTGTTTACAGGACCTGCTCATTTGCATAAATAGCAAAGATGTTTACCACTTGTTTTATTCTGTCAGGTATATTAGCTCGGCAGTATAGAGTATTTGTTCAGCTACAAAATTACCAAATACATAGTCTGCCCCTTACATTAGCTTGGTTGTGTGCGTACAGTAATGAAACAGGGCTCTGCCAACTCGGGAACTTCCAGCAATCGGTTCCCTTGCGGACTGCAGCGGAATATTCAAATCAGCTGCTTCGCACATGCTGCCTCACTGTACGCTCCCTCTTTATCTGCCTGTTGGCCATGAGACGCAGCCCTATTCAAATAGGATCCCTTAAACGCCACTCATTACCTGGCGCTATATTTAGGTGCCTTTTTCTGTCCGACCGTCAGGTAGAATGGCCCTCGGGCTGAGTTTACTTGCTGATAACCGACGAGTGGCCTACGCAACACAACCCTATCAGGCCTATTGATGGGGCCTGGCATTCAAATCACCAGGAATGTCCAGCAGCCATTAGATCAGAGGTGCAGTGACATCACCAGCAGGTTACTTTAACCACTGGAATGGCATTTCATTCAAAGGTTCAGATTCAGAATGCACTTTGTTACATCGCCAGGCAGTGACATCACGCCTTCCCCTTCACGTCGCTTAGCTAACCAAGCGCCCACTGTAACGAGTCCGCTGGGCTCTTAATATTCCTCCACTCGTGTTCCGCTCCGCCAGTGCCGGTTATATATTAGGAATCTTGTGTTTGTTACAAGGAGAGTAAATGAACCGGGTTTGTTTATCTTTGCTGGAAAGGAGGAGAGAGAGGGAGCGAGAGAGAGAGAGAGAGGTTTCTGTATTTAAGCGCTGCTTCATCAGTGGGAAATGTGTGGAATGTATTAAGGGATCTGTCTCTCTAGAACTTACTCTGAGCTACTAGAAACACACGTAGTGTCTCGTTCTGGTGGACACGCGCATACAGGTCAAAGTCCATTTTTATCTGTCTGACACACACACACACACACACACACACACACACACACACACACACACACACATTATCCACTCATTGTTTACTACACTCTGCATGTGTGTGTGTGTCGTGAGGTGTAAGTGTATTAGAGTGAAGTGAAAGCTGTGGCCTAGATATCAGATTCAATTCAGCATTGTTCAACTTTGTTTGTAGTGTTTTTTTATTATTGGGCACACATTTGGGATCAACTTAACAAACTCTAAAGCTTGTAAATTAGGGAGCAGAATATGAATCAGTATGAATACAATTTAAATTGGTAAAAAGGTACCAAGGAGCCATCAAGGAATGGACAATGGACAAAGATTTACAATTTACAGTTCAGTTGTAAACAGTGGAAAAGACGATCAGTGGATGGGGCAGATTTTGGCCACTGAATGTAGCATGTTGTGTCCAGTGGATGGGGTAGGTTTTAACTAGTGGGACGCACCAGTAGACAGGATATATTTTGATCAATGGATGGGTTAAGTTTTGACCAGTGAATAGGACAGATTTTAATGAATCAATTTTGATCCATGAACAGGACAGATTTTACCAGTGGACAGTTCAGATTTTGGCCAATGGGTAGCACATATGTTGATCAGTGGATAAATTTTGACAAATGTCATAGTCAAGTTTTGACCAATGGACGGAGTAGGTTTTGACATGCGGACAGGATAGATTCTGACATGTGGACAGGGCAGGTTTGACCAGCAAACAGGATTTTGACCAATAGGTAGGATAATTTTGCTCACTGGACAGTGCAAGTTTTGATGAGTGGGTGAAGCAGATTTTCACCAGAGGATGATGCACATTTTGACCAGTGGACAGAATAGATTTTGACCAATAGACCAAAGTTCTTATCAGTAGACAAGTGGAAAAGATTTTGCCCAATGAATGGCATCAACTTTGACCAAAGGACAGGACAAATTTTGCTCAGTGGACAGTGGGTGGAGCAGATTTTCACCAGAGGATGATGCACATTTTGACCAGTGGACTGAGGAGTTTTGACCAGTTCATAAGACAGATTTTGACCAATGGATATAGTAGGCACAAATGAAGGTTATTGGTCATGGCTGAAAAGTAATGCTGCTGCCTAAAGGCCTCTGTTGTTTCAGTGCCAAGAACAGTTTCAGTCAAAAAAAAACTTTGGTACACAGCGTTCATGGAACTGAAACACCTCAGTTTTTTTAAACAGTGCAGTCTTGGCAAGTTTCACCACAGTGTAACGTGGGTAATGTAGTCGATTGTGTTTTCGGCCTTTCAGAAGCTCTCTTTCTTTCCCTCTCTCTTTTTCTCTCTCTCTCTCTTTTTCTTTCTCTCATATTTCTCTCTTTCTCTCATCCAACATTAGTCGCTATGGTGAATCAACCCATCATCTCCATGACAACTCAGGTTCTCAACAGCCGTGTTCTGCACCAAACACGCAACAGTCTCCTACGCACGGCTGCCTAAAACACAGCAGTGTGTGTGTGTGTGTGTGTGTTAATACGCAAGGGGTGTTAGAGAAACAACCTAATTACAGATCTGTGATTTATGCAATAGCAGGGCCTTGTTTACAAATGCTACGTACTTCTGTATTTATATGAGACATAATAATAGCCGTATCCGTTCTGCGACCTTTCTGGCTCGGTCTTATAATTAGCTGTACTTCTGTTGCCACATGCAAAAGCTTTCTTTATTGAGGATGGTAGGAAATGTTTGACAACTCGATTTACAGAAGTTCAACTGATGCTACTGAAAGTAAGGCTGGTGACTGAGTGACTGACCCTGTTCCTCAAATTGAGTCTACTAGTTCCTTTAAGTATGTTCCATTAGAAATTAGGAATTGTGTTGTTGTGAAGTTATTTTTGGAGATACAAGGATTGGTACCATAACTTTCATCTATATGTGATAAAAACGGCCCATATGTATTATTTGTATGTAAGTATCAATGTTTAATAAGAATATATCCCATACGTGCTACATTTAAGGACCTACATGTAATAATGATATGTCCCCTATATACAGTACTGTGCAAAAGGCCCCTAAGCTCATTGTTTAAAAGCCTTTATGCTACCAATGTGTATTTTCACCAGTAAAAACACCAAATATCATTAGAACAGATGTAAATAAGCATAAATATCTTATTTTGAAAGAAGTAGATAATATCTTGATCTCCAGTTTGAAGAAGAAAGTTTAGTTCCAGATTTTGACCCAGACATTGTATGGATTTATTAAATTCCTTCACCAGAAATCTTGATTTAGCATAATGAAGTACTGAGTAGTCAAAGCAGGTATTAGATATAATACTGGTTGCCTCAAAGAAAAGCTTGAAGATTGTTAAATAAACTCACTCACTGTTGCAAAACTGCTACTTGTTGTGTTAATATTATTTGAAAAATAGCTTTTTTAAAATATAATGTCCCCAAGTGCCTAAAACGTTTGCAGAGTACTGTATTTTGTCCTATATGTTTTATGTAAGTATTTTATATAATACGAATATGTCTCATATGTATTGAATATTTGTATGTATCAATATGTAATAAGGAGAATTTTATAATTGTATTATCTTAACTTACACAGTACACACAAGTTTTGCCCTTGTAATTGTAGCAGTACTTTTAGATAGCAGTAGTTCTACATTTGATACTTAGTTTCATTTAAAAGCAAGTACTTTTCTACTGTAACATAAGTAGAAATGTAAATACAGGACTTTCACTGAAGTGGTATTTCAGTAGTGGTATTACTATGTCCAACTCAGTAGAATGTAGAGGAGAGGCCATTAAATGTTGCAGCTGTCTTAGAACAAATAAAAAATGGTCTTTGGCATAATAATTGTGTCTATCAGAATCAGAAATCAGAAATACTTTATTGATCCTAGGGGGAAATTGCAGTTTTTACAGTAGCAGACGGTTATGTAGAAGCATAAACACTCTAATAATAATTTACAACATAAATTTGTAATATGTACATATATACACAGTATTATTTGCAGTATTATTTGCGATATAAAATAAAGCATTTTATAATATTATAAAATTAACCAGAATAAAGCTAACACTAGCAAACTTTTAATCAAGGCATAAATTAAAGTCAAGTCTGTGCGATACATTGTGTGGTTTCCTTTTAGGGCAGAATAGCCTACAATAGTCTATAGTCTATAGTGTCCATAGTGCTGTCAAACCTGACATAGTTACCAGTCACTATAAACAGCTGTTGTAATTTTGTTGAAGCAAGATGACCATCAAAAAGGTAATATGCATTGCTTTAGCCCTGGTTACCACAAACTTTCAGATTAGGCACCACTGCTATGTTAACACTGAATAATAGTGCATGTGCAGTAAAGGTGCACAGGTGCATATAAAGGTCCCATCTATGACCACATATGAAGGTTGCTTACATTTATGTCTTCTGAGGAAATATCACATTAAGTCAAAAATTTGTTTTTGTGAGTTCAATCCAGTATTGAACACGTACAGGAGTGTACCACATGTTCACAGTTTAATGCTGTAAAATTACAGTAAATTCAAGCTGGATTAGCTTTACCAGCAGAGGTCTGATAATGTAAATTGCCAATTCGTAACTGCCAATTCATACAGGATGTAGAATCTGTGAAATTTCCCTTCATCAGACGTTTACATCAGCATCCTCATAGGATAGCCTGGTAGTAGCAGCTTTAATCCAAAATATAAATGAATAATGTTGACTTTTAGAGGGGGCTGTAGAGCTAATATACAACATAATATAAAATCTAACTAATATGGTCTGGCATGTGGATGGCATTTGATTTTTGTTTCTGTCGTTTCATTTCTCCTCAGAAAGAAATTTTAAATGACTGATCTGGACGGTGTTATAGATTGTTCTGTTCTGATTTTTTTTTTTGAGCTCACATGCTCATTACTTGCGTCATGTCCTCTGACTTTAAAGCAGAGTGAAACGAGTGTGTATGTGCCTATCAGTAATGGTATTTTTACCTGTTTTTGGATGGTTTGAGTGGAATTGCTCAAATTGATTGCTGAAGATGAGACTAGCAAGTGGCTCAATCCACCTGAATGAGCATTATGCCGCTACGTCTTTCACAATACACACTCACACACTCACGGACACACTCAGAACCATCCGCATGCATAGCAATGGCTGCATACCTGAGTGAGTAGATCCATCTACGAGCCACATCCAGAAAAAAACGACAAACTGAAACTGACAGATGCAGACGAACTTGGGAACTCAGGCCCCCTCTGGCCCATTCCTCCAACACACACACACACACACACACACACACACACACTGATAAGGAGGGCTAGATTTAGTTCATCTTGCATTTTGGGGCAGAGTCGAATACTGTGTCTAGATGAAAATCTCTCTGTAGTTTTCTCGTTTTCTCATAGTGCTACAAAGACTTCCCCTCACACAACACACACACACACACACGTCAACGGGGACTCTGTTAGCTGTTACACAAGCCCCCATTGGAAACAGGATGCTGCCTTATCAACACACAGATAGATACAGTGAGTGAACACACACACACACACAAACTCTGAAAACCATACTTTAAAACTGTGTGTGCTCGAGTGTGTGTGTATGGTTGCACATGCATCTGCGAGTGCACCTGCACACCCATGTGTGGCAAGGAGGGTGTTAAAAGATACACATGGAGGAGCTTTTAGTCTGAAGAGTGAATCAGCAAAGGAAAAAAGAGAAGGAAACTGCTGTGGTTGAGCACACACACACAAGCACACAAGCATTTGTTTTCATACAGTGTGAGGACATGGGGTCATGTCCCTATATATAACTAAAAAGTGTATAAAACTCTATAACTATAAATTACTGAAAAGTGTGACATATGCGATATAGTAATAATATGTAACATTATATATATATATATATATATATATATATATATATATATATATATATATATATATATATATATATATATATATAATATATCTCCACTATCCCTATACATACACATATATCTCCATTTTTTGCAGTTTTGCACATTGTGAAAGGTAAAGTTACCTTTTGTCTTCTATTAAATTTAATGTAGAATTGACCAATAGAAATTACTTAGATTATTGGTAAGTGTAAGTATATTTAAGTATATGTATGTAATGATACTATATCCCAAATTTATGACATTTAAGCATATTGCATATGCATTATATGTATGTAATTACATGTAATAAGAACTTGAAGGTTTTTACCCTTTTAGTTGTAAAAAGTGAAACATACATCTTTCAAAAATCAACAAACAAGCAAAATCCTTTGCAGAGTCAGCTTTTTATTGGCCTCCTTTTTACTCAAGTTGGTCCCTGTCAGGGCCATGTTAGTCCTGAAAATGTACAAAAACAAGCATGCGCACACACGCACAGAAATAGCTCCATCAGAGTAAACAAGGAGTTTCATTCATAAAAAGCAACACAGTCTCCGCCCAGACACGTCCTGTCATCATCAGCCTGTCATGTGACCCAGAGTGAAAGAGAGAGAAAGAGAGAGAGAGAGATGAGGATGTCGTTAGATCTCGTCATCACTGGTTCCAGTTCCTCGGTTTGTGAAAGTTGGAAACACCAGCGAACGTCACGTGGACACACTTCACTTTCCATTGTGCGTAACCCACCCCCTCACCCACACACACACACACACATACACACACACACACACACACGCACACACTGCATATAAAAAGTACGGTGGAGTCACCAGCTGCCATCCTATCCACCCACAAAGTGCACCATTGCAACAAACATCTTTCCATTTTTTTTCTGTTACATACACACACAGACAATAAGAGAATGACAGCTGCATTCATGATGCGTGGCACTGTGGGGAAAAAAATGAAAAAGGGACGGCTGGGGGAGGAGGAGGTGTTACAACATGAGAGAAAGAGAGACTGGTGTATTTGCTCGTGGTCATTATTTCTGTACTGGGTTTCTTTCAATTTGAGGAAGCAAAGCCTTTTTCAGGCTCACTTCACTTTCTCATTAAAACTCATATAGACATCAGGTCTTATCCACAGACAGTGGATATATACTTTGACAAAAGTGTCCAAAATTTGGTCAAAAGTAAATAAAAAAACTTTTTTTTATTTGTGATAATTCTTTATATATTCGGTAATTCTATATAGCAGCTCCCAACAATAAAAACCTGGTTAAAATACCATTCCTATTCATAGCCAATGATGTTTTTACAGCTGCCAGACAATCTACATCGATGATTTTTCTTACAAACTCAGTCTAATGCATTGCAAGGAAACACATGATTGATTGATTCCACTGCCAGTTCCTTATTATATTAGTGCTTAATCTGATGCAATAGGCCTTCACGCCAGCTCCTGAAGGCCTAACTAACTGGAGACCTTGCGTGGACGATTTCCAGATATCCTGACTGGATCATTTTTGTTGGTGAGTTCAAAGAATTTAACTGTTTTGTTTCCAACCAAACAACACAATAAATAAAAGATTTACTACAGTATTATTTCCAGAGTCAGAGTTTAAATGAGGGTGGGGACTCCAGTCCTAGAAGAGTGGATTTCTGCACACTTTGGTAATTTACCTGTTCAAACACACTTATTTTAATTCATGAGCTCATTTCCTGGTTAAGTTGATGTGTAATCACTATACATGACCATGTTAAATAAAAGTGAAATGAAAAAGTTGCTGTCTCTGTTATTATCATATTAAAGCCTTTTTGATTTTTTTTATACTGAAAGCTGCCCTTTATATCGGCCGAGCATTTCTTTATGAATGAACCAACAGAAATGCTTAATGGAATAAAAATATTTTAAACGTGCATTCACTTTAAGAATTTTCTCCTAGGCACTTACCATGTCAGAGGTATGAGATTTACTTAGGACGGCACCAATTTATCTTGACAACCTAGTTTTGTCTTTGTGGACGATTATGTTGATGTGAAAGTGATGTACATCTTTCAACCAAAGAAATTTAGTGTAATGTTTTAGTGAGGTTGCAGATTTTTTCAGGTGTTTCAAGTTTTATTGTTATAGAAAAGGTTCAGAATTTCAAGAGGAACCACTGAGGTCAGGTAATTACTAAGTCAGACTGTCATTGTGTTCAAACCTGCAGTCTGTGTGTGCGCGCGTGTGTGTGTGTGTGTGTGTAGCTATTTCAGTTCCATTCAATTCTGTGGCAGAGACTGAAAATGTGTAGGTGTGTGTCTGAGTCTGAGTGTGCATGTGTGTGTGTTACTATTGGCTCATGACCTGCTACTTCCCTTTTGCCCAGGTATGTCAGCACTGGTCACATGAATGTGGTCAGATGGTCAGCTATTCTGGAGTATGTCCAAATAAGGACACTTACAAAACACACACAGGTCTTTTTATTTAGGCAATTTCAGAACGTGTCAAATATGTATCTGACCACTCACATACATACAGCACTGTATGAAAGGCCTAAGCGCTTTTTAATTATAACAATGTATCTTGCAATTAGCATGTTTGCCATAATTCAGTTGAATTTGTATATGTGAGTGTGTTTCTGTTTGTGTCATAAATCACCTTTAATTAATTAATTAATTAACTTTCCAGACAGCAAAAAAGCAGAAAACATATATTTAACAGTTAAATTATATAAAAGCCTTAAAAACAAAATGTAATAAAAACAGTCTCAGTATTGAGTGTGTACTTTATTTATTAGAGCTTTCATTATATTCCACAGTGTTTTAAAGAAATCTGCAAGGAAACTCTTAGGTTTAGTCTTAGTAGTAGTTGGTTGCAGTTTGTGTCTCTCAAGATCTGAGTAATCCTAAGCACACATTCATTGATGTTGAGGTCTGGACTCTGGGGTGGTCAGTTTCACTTGCATGTTTTCCTTTTTTTTTCCTTTCCTCTGTAACACACTGGCTATACATTTACTATATTAATATTATTTAATATTTAAAATATTTAATTAGGCCAAGCAATTGTACGTGTCTAAAACATTTGCACAGCATATGTATATGTACAGAAACTAAGAAACTAAGTATGTATACCTATATGTATCTAAATTACATAAGAATACAAATGTATGTACCTTTATGCAACAGGAATATAAATTTGTACCTATATGTACAATATCTAAATCACATAAGAATACAAATGTATGTACCTTTATGTACAGTGTGTATGTGCAACAAGAATATAAATGTGTACCTATATATACATCTTTACCACATGTAAGGAGGTTGTAAATAAATGTACCTATATAAAGTGTATGTAGTATCTGTATCTGTATGTAATGAGAATTTTCTAAGGCTAACTTTAACCCTATACATAACATAAAAAAGCTTTGGCTATTTTAATAGCTTTTCTAAAAGAAGAACAGGACCCTCTGGTTGGTCCGTGTTTCTGCTCTTTTGGTTTTCCTATACATGTACAAAAACAAACCCGCTCATACATGTACACTCAAATGCACAGATGTATGTGGCCATGTGGGATGACTGAGGTTAATCCTCTGGCCTTCAGGCGAAGCAGTAAGACTAAAGCTGCCACATCACACTCAATATGGAGACTCACCTGCTCTCTCCCTCTCTCTCTTTCTCTCGCTCTCTCTTTGTCTTTATCTTTATGAATACACAGCAGCAGACCAGCCAGCCAGGAAACAGACTTGGATGCAGAGGCCAAAGGTCACAGCTATGATGTACATATGAGGTTTGAGATTGACCTAGATATCCTGTTGCCATGAAGACGTACTGAGCAACAGACTTATTCGCTCCACTGCGGCCTCTGTGTGGATCAGGAGCGCGCTAATGAGCTAAATATTTCATACATTTGTCATAAAGGATACACCAATACAGATCTGCGACACACACACACAAATACACACCACTAAGACACGGTTATGTGCAAAGGTTTGGGCATCCTTGGTCATGTGTTATGTTTTGTTAGTTTTCTGTCCATACATTTTAGATTTTATTTGTTGAATTTGACTTCCTGAAGAAGATTAAAGTGAAATGTGGCATGTGTAGAAGTTATAGCTGATTTTATCTTTTTTTATGTTACACTCAGCAAATAAATAGAAACTGTACCCTAAAAGTAGCAGAAATGCCTTATATTAGTGGGTTCACCATAGAGAATGTGCTCATTTTTATTAAAGAAATCAACAAGACTTCTTTCATTGCTCCATGCTTCAGGTCTGATGCTTGTACATCTCATTTTAGGTGCTTTCGATGGTGGACCAGGGTTAGCATGGCCACTCTGACAAGGCCTCATTCACTACAAGGTGAGTTGCAACACAACCCTTCTGTCCATTGTTAATAAAAAAAATCTTGTGCTCCAGTAACTCTTGTGTTGGTGCGGATCAGACGGAAAGGACTTTGTTGCCCTAGGGCATTGCTGAGACTTCACCACCAAACATCTTATCACCAGTTTGTGGTTTATCCCTCCTTGGCCCACTGTCAGTAAACACTTACCACCGGTGACCAGAAGCACCTCACAAACCTTACAGGTTTGGAGAAGCTCAGCACAAGTTGTCTGTACATAATGATTTTGCCCTTGTTAAAAATCAATCAGGTCTTAATATTACTCACATCTAACACGCCAACTAAAAGAAGCAATTGTTTGCTTAACATCTGATGTATTACAGAAAAAGACATGCACTATGTTACAAGGATGATGAATGTTATTGCTTCTACTTTGAGCTATCATAATGTTTTGGCTCATTGGTATATAATTCAGTAAAGCTTATACCACAACCAGAGATATGAAAGAGCATATTTGTGGGCAGAACATGGACAGGTCAGTTGTTTCTGTGCTATACACACAAAGAAAATGGCAGTAATCATGTCATGTGACAGATCTGTGGTTATATACTTTGGTAGAATAAAATCACTGACTTCCCTTCGAACTTTGCTCTAATTTTAATATTGTGTTGCGGGATTTTAGACCATGCAAACAATACAGTCACCTGATTAAGGGGGATATGATAGCAGTAGTCATGTAACTCCAAACTCTTCTTTAGACGTGTTTATGATTTGTGTTCAACATGGCCCAGTCTATTGGATTTAATAAAATAATTGAACACTAACAAGGCTTATAATAGTTAGACACTCCTTTATTTATTCAAAATAGCCATTAATGATTCATTTTTAGGAGATATTTCTGAAGAGATTACATAAAGAGTGTTGCACATGGGAAGAGGAAATGCTGAGAGAAAAACAGGAATTTACTGGAGTGTAAAAAATGATCAAAAAGATATAAAGAAAATGGGACGACCACCAAAACCGTGACCATCAGCTACATGGTCCCCATAGCTTTTCTCTTTAAGAGACAGGAGAAAATTGAGGCTATTTTTTACAGTACTGTAAACGGTCAGATATATGAAGCAGTGTTTTTAGTGAAGTATGTCAAGCAGAATGTTGATTTGTGTGTATGAGGAACTGGAAGAAAAGAAGGGTGCGCTGTTCTTCTTGTCTTTCATTGTGTAATTTTTTTCCGGTGGAAAGACTCTTGTCGTCAGAATTATGACTCACTTATTCACAAAGACCCACTCTCTGAATGGAGTTACTGAGACCCCTCACTCACACACACACATATGCTACACACACACATACACAGATGGATAAAAGCTCAGCCAGATGCTCTGGAAAAAACGTTGTTTGCTTATTTGCTGCCATAGAAGCCTGTCCTTATATGCTACTTATAGAACATAAAAATATGGCATGAAATAGACCATGTACCACACCTTTTTCTAGGATCACGATGATTAGTTATCATTTTATAAAGGAATAAATCATGACAAGCTGCGCTTAGTGTGATTTTATCTCAGGCAAGAGGTCTTAAGTTGTGTTCGTCTGAGGCTCTTAAAAGTTCCCACCTCTGATAAGGAAAAATCACTCAGCTGGGAATTCCTACCCAGAAACCCGAGATAGGGTTTTTATGATGTAAAATCAACATGTTCACATCATCAACAAGGACCTACTTTTATACTTTAAATCATATTGGTGTGCATAAGGTCAACATACTGACACAGCAGTTGGTAATAACACCCACTATAAAGTTCCCTGTTTGGAGAAGGTAAAAAATTACAAATGCCAGAAATGTTACTCATGTCCTCATAACACTTCCTTTGTGATTCAGTCATAATCTGCTCATAATGGGTCCTCAAAGTGTTTACCTTAAAACATAGGACATCATTTATTTAGTTACATTTTGTATTTAAATATAAATGTTTCAGCTTTACTGTAAAATAAATTTTACATTTTACATGTCAAAATTTGAAAATTGATATATTTGTATATATATATTTATCTCATTAAGATTTTATTGATACATTGGTTTTAAACAAATCATAGCATAATCTTGTAAATATCTGAACTCTGAATACTTACTGTATTTTTTATTTTACTCTAGGGCCACTATTTGAACTCTTTTGGAAGAGTACTGCTGTTATAAAGTTCTATTATTTAACCAAGATTAAGCTATAGAACCAGGGACCATCACAAAATGACTGGGAGCATGTCAATGCTTTGTGGAAATAATAAAATACTATAATAAAAACTACCTCCACATGCCTACACAATAGAAGTGTTTGTGCATACAGAAATATTTTACTATTACTATATTGACTCCTTCATGACCTTGTAATGGACTTTCAGGGAAGAACTGTACATGGCTTTGGAAGGTTTCGGTTTACTACACGGGACAATAGTGGCGATTTTCAAAAACACAATTAATTTTCTCATAGAGTAAAACAACATGTGGACGCTGGAGTTGGCCATCATGGTGGTTACGAAATGACAATGCGTCTTCAGCAGTCTGCACACCACGTACACTGTTCACCTTGCAGATATACAGTTAGAAACTGTCGATGCTATTTTTAGCCATCCTCTAGCCCTTTGACAGTGGTCAGTCGATGACCGCTCAACTGCTCTTGGCTGGAGAGCAGCAACACTGACATTTGTCTGGTCAACAGCGGTCCTGTGGTTAGACACTGACCAATGACGAATGAGAAAGAGAGTGTCACATTGTGCATGACAGCAGATGGGCTACAGTCTGTAAGTGTAAACCAATGCACTGACCCAAAAAGTCAGAGTGGTCAGTGAGTGGATGTACAGTGTAGGTGTTTCAAAGGTCAGAATAACGAACAATTTTCTTATTTTGTAAACAACAAAATACAATATTCTCCGTAATCTGAAGCAGGGTGATCGGCTGCTAACCTTCCCAAATCAAGAGGGAAAAACATCTTCATTTAAATTTAGAGAGGTTTGACCTGAGTTGAAGCTTCAATGACTTAGACAGGGTCACACAGGCCCAACAAAGACCAGGGGCATCTACTGATGCTTTCCTTAACTGTCCCAACACTCCTACCTCTCTTCTTGGTTCTGCTTGCTTCCTCATACAACAGGTAATAGTCAACATCACACTATAAATAGTATATATAGTATGTTTTAGGCACTTGGGGCCTTTTAGCATTAATACATTAAGTAGTGCTTTTATATGTCAATGTGTTTATTCAACCCTGTCCTGGTTTGACTAATAGGTACTTCATTAAGGCAAATCTAATAAAATAGATTAAATTCATGTCTGGGGTGTCCAGGAGAAATCTGGAATTAAACTTTGGTGTTTAAACTGGCTTACAAGAGAGTATTTACTTCTTTCAAAATAAAATATTAATGCAAATTTGTGTTGCATTGATGTTTACACCTGTTCTAATGATAACTGGTGTCCTTACTGGTGAAAATACACTTACTGCTAAGATAAAGGGTTAAAACAATAAGCTTAGGTGCTTTTGCACAGCAGTTTATGCATGCATTATACTTGTTATATGTGTTTGCTTTAAAAGCTTGACATCATAACAATAGCAGAACCCTTTTTTTATTTTCAAAGAGATTCTATATAGAACTACATGCAACACAATCTCCATCAATCTAAAAAACCATTTCACATGTAAAGAACAATTTAAGCTTGAAACTCATGGTTCTAAATCGAACAACTGCTTTTACTACAGAACCCTTCAAGAAACCCTGAAGTGTGCAGAACTGACTCTGCAGTAGAAATGTAGAGCACTGCACTTTTTAAGAGCAAAGTTTTTAGGCTTCCTTTCCAACAGTCAAGCACACATGACGGAGTTACATTGTGCCTGCTGCCAAACTGTCCACGAGGGCATTGTCCAGTGAAAAGGGCCCGAGTACAGTTAGCTAAATGTTTCAGGATACGCAGACACAAAGCCTGGGAGTGGAGCAGTGACTGGAGCTTCCACAGCCGTACAGTCTGCAGCCTGCATTCTCACATGACCTTTACCAAATGCCAGTGTGAGCAGATAAGAAATGCTCGCCAAATGTTAGCGGAAGTGACGTGCTGCGCACATTGAGTTAGCTTGTTCTGGGACTGACGTGCGCCGCACATTAAAAGGGTATTATTTCTTTTTTTATATAATACCGTAAAGTCCTATTCTATTTTTGTGAGGGCAGATGAATGCACCTGTTCTCTCTGCTGCCTTTATGCTAGACACTTGACGATAGCCAGCAGCACTAGACACAGGTTGCCTTTCAGAGACCAGCTTTCCTTTAGCTGCTAAAGCAACAGAAATCACTACAACCTTCATATGTTAGACTGCAAAAAACAAAACTATCTACTCACTTTAGAGTAAATGTGAGTGAGAGTGTGTGTGTGTATGTATAGAGGACATCAGTGATTGAGAGTGCCCATGACAGACATTGAGAGAGAAAAGGAGAAGTATGAGAACGAGACAGAAAAGGAGTAGGTAGAGAGTGTAAGAAGACACAGAGTGAGCCAGAGTATGTGTAAGAGAGAAATAAAGCATGTGAAAGAGAGAATGAGAGAAAGAGGAGTAAAAGAGAGCGAAATAGAGGAGACAAAATAATATGAGGAAGAGAGGAAGAGAAAGAGAGTGAAGGATGAAATGAGGGAAAAGTGAAAGAGGGGAGGAGTAAGAATAAAAGTGAGATAGATGAAGAGAGACAAGAAAGAGGGGAGAGAAGAGTGAGTGAGAATGAGGGAGACAGAGGGATGGGAGAGAATAAAAGGGAGAGAAAGTTATGAGAGGGAGAGGCAGACAGAGATGTAAGAGGAGAAAAAGAGTAAGGCAGGAGTGGGGGAGACGTGGGATATTGGAAGAAAAAGAGATAATGGAGAGAGAGAGAGGGAGAAAAACAACGAATAAGAACAAGAATGAGAGAAATAAAAGAAAGATGTGAAAGGAGAAAGAGAAAAAGGGTGTGAGACAGGTATGAGAGAGAAAGGAGAATGAAAGGAACAGAGGGTGTGAGACAGAGTAGGAGACAGAGAGGACTGATAGAAAAAGAAAGATAGGAAGCGAGAAACAAAGAGTGAGTGAATGAGAGAGAGGGAGAGACAGTGAAAGAAAGATAGATAGAGAAAGACAGCAAATGTGTGTGAGAGATAGGAGAGAGACAGAGAGAGAGAGGGAGGACAGAGAGAGAAAAGAGAGAGAGCGCTAAGATGAGTTTGATTGTGATTGTGTTTCTTAGTCGGTGCATCTGCTCAGAGAAGAAAGCCAGATCATACTATTGCTGGAGAAACGTCAATTTGTGTTATAGATTTATGTTGCCTGCTCTGTTAATGCTGCCGCTCTGATCTCGAACAGCGCATAAGGGACAGTACACACACACACACACACACACACACACAGATGACAGAGCCACAGGCTGACAGAACCGAGTTTAACACGACTGCACATGAAAAAAGAGACACAAAGAAAAGCAGAGTCAGGCGGAAAACATAGCCATCATATTAAAAATGCATCATTTTACTCAGGAGAGCAAGTGATGATGAGACAATGCTAAAGAGAGAAATAAGAATGAGGAATTAGAACAGAGGCAGTGATAAAGTATGAGCCGGGCTGCTTTAAAGTTGAAAAGAATTGTGTTTTTGTACAATTAAAAATGAAATGTAAAAATTAGATGAGTGTAGTCATCTCGTTACAGTGGTGGTGAAGGGAACCAGGGTTATGATGTTTACCAATGCAAATATCACCATTTTACTTACTATATGATATATATTGTGCTAATAATGGCAAAGTAGTTGTACAAAAAACTCAAAACAGAGTTTTCGTTTACATATTTCTTTTACATTTACATTTACATTTACAGCATTTAGCAGACGCTCTTATCCAGAGCGACTTACAAAAGTGCTTAGTGTTCGGTCAGAGTATGTATCTCTATCTAGTACAAACAGGTTTAAGTCCAAACTACTCTTATATTCAAACACTGCCATAAACACAGGGCCAGTGCTGATACCTAGAAAAAAGACAATGCAATACCTGGCAAGACTGGAACACCTACAGAGAAGAGAACAAATACAAGACTAGATACAGTACAAGTGCAGTACGTAGCCAGTGCTCCTAGAAGATAACGTGCAATTACAGTTTATACCAGAACTTTAGTATATTAGTGTTTGTAAGTGCTTTACAAAGAGATGGGTCTTCAGTCTGCGTTTGAAGACCGTGAGAGAGTTCGCTGTTCGGACAGCCAGTGGAAGTTCGTTCCACCATCTGGGTGCCAGTACAGAGAAGTGTTTTGTTGCGTGTCTTCCATGAATCTTGAATCTTTTAAATTCTATTCAGTATTTTAAATAGTTCTCTGGTGTTCTACACAAAAGGTATGTGACTTTGGTCAAGAAGAAAAATGCTCAGGTCCAGTTTTACACCCCCATTTACACCATATTATTGAATGTAACAAGCTGTTTTCCTTTTTTATTTTGGCCTAATGAATAATTTGATGAGCTCTACTGTGTTTGGCTGGTTTACAGTGAGTCACCATGATGATCACACAGAAGAAACATATGATAGAAACAGGCAGAAAAATATAATTGCTAGTAGCTACTGTTATTCATGCTAACAGCTTACTTTCGATCTTAACATCCAAATAAAGTGAATTAAAGTTCTCATTATAGAACTGTCAGTTTAAGATGATCTGCTTTAATCAGCAATCAGCAATAAACTCACACAGCAGGGCTTTCTTTAGCCTCTTCAGTGTCAAACGAGTGAAGCCTGCTTGATATTGTTCAACTTATACATCAAACAGTTTGGACATATGGTTGCCATCACTACCACTGTGACTTGTTTATACTCTAGAATGGTGCATCCCTACAACTTGCTTGAATGGCTGTATATATACACTCACTGGCTACTTTATTAGGCCAATGAGTGTATATATACTGTCATATCAGCTCCACTTACCATATAGGAGTGTCAGTGTGTGTTGTGCTGGTGTAAGTGGATCAGACACATCAGTGCTGTTGGAGTTTTTAAACACCTCAGTGTCATTGAGTATCTACCACATCACTACTACATCACCCTGACGTCAAAGTCCCTGCAGTGCTGAGCATGATCTACCCCCTGCTCTGTTGTGGTCTACTGATAAGTGGGGTAAAGGTGGGATTAAGAAGTATATAGGTTATCAGATCAACCACAGTCTGTAATTGCTTCTATATAGTAAGTGGAGCTGATAAAATGGGTAATGTGTGTAGATACAAGGTGTACCTAATAATGTGGGCAGTGGATGTATATACACCTCTGACTTTATGGCCCCTAAATGTTCTAAAATAGCCCTCAGTGCGCAAGTGTGTGTATGTGTGTGGAGCAAAAGTGAAGGAGAGATCGCAGATCGGATATGTAGGTCTCATGGTCATGTTTATAGAGAGCTGATTGGTGCTGACTGATGATTCGACTCTAAAATAACAGTGTGACCAATGCTGGCCGGCCAGCGGACACTTACGCAAAGCTTCTGAGAATGCCTTCTGCGTGCATGCGTGCGCGTGTGTGTTTCCGGGAGGCCTGGACAGACACAAAGATTCATTTTAGCCTCCAGCGTGACCAATGTGTTGGTAGAGCTGGGCCAAGTTCACGTCGCAAACACTCACACATGTACACATACGCATACACACCAGGCCCGGAATGTTCCATAATAGTCTTTTATGTAAAATTTGTTGAGTCAGGATTGTTTACGTGTCTTTTACACAAAGTCTCTTGGCAGCCGTAGGAGGGAGATTCTTCAATTAGGGGCACATTTGAGTTTATTTTTAGGCAGTTCAAGGCAAGTTGCTCAATGGCAAAAAAGACAGTTTAAAGAAGTTTAATTGAAATCAGTTCCAGATTCAATTCTTTAAACATTGACCTTACCTCATTACCTACAGCTCCTTGTTTCAACACTTCATTTTATTAGCTTTACTTACCATACATGTGTAGTTCTACAATTACAGGCTGTAGTCCATCTGTTTCTCTGCATACTTTGTTAACCCACCTTTACCTCAATGTCACTGCTGGACTAGGTACTCCTTTCAGCCAACAGCATCCTGTGGTCACTGATGAAGGCCTACACGAAGATCAAAATAAACTGTCGCAGACAGATGAGCTATCGTGTCTGACTTTACAATGACAACATGGACCAACAGTGTTAGTGTGTGTAACAGTGACAGTGAGTGGACAGTGAGTGGACTCGGCGTTTGAAAACTCCAGAATGATTGACCATCAAAATAATACCTGCTCTGAAGTGGCTGGTCAGTATTAGTTATAATTAGGATGATGAAAAAAGTGATTTGTCAGTATCAAGGCTATATGTCCAATATGCACATAATGAAATGTGTGATGGGAACGACAGTTCTCACGTTCTAAAGAAAAAGTCTAAGCCAACTAGTTAGCTATCACACAGTTTAGCATATAAAGCAGTACAAATGCCACAAGAGGTTATACAATAAAGTAATATTATCTCAAGTTATTGTTAATAATAATTGAGATAAAAACTGCTCACAAGCCTTCATAACCCTACATAAATGTTTATAAAGACTTGTTCCAATAGGCATAATTTGTTATTAAGGTTATATCTGAAAAGTTACCTAAAAGTGACTTGGACATTTATAAACATTTATGTAGGCTTATGTCAAGTTTCATGACCAGCTTATGTAGGTAAAGGTAAAAGTATTCCACTGAGCAATGCTCTCTTAGGGTATGTGATTGTTGGGAACCAATCAGGAATGCTAAACGCAGGGAGGAATATTCAGTCACATATTGTTTAATATTGCAGTGAACTTTTAAACTTTTTGTCATATAACATTGAACATATTAAAATATTGCACTGGTTAATGCAACACTGTGCTGCGGCAACAATGCTAATTTCCATTTGACCTGCATGCGATTCACAGTCTAATTTAGCACCAAGCTAATTGCACTTTTAGTCTCTTTCCCACACAGGAGCTGAATCTCATATGCTTTTCTGCACCTGAGTAGTGCACACAGGAATTAAAATACTGGCAATAAAAGCATTTAATGTATGGCTCTTTACTAATAAAAAAAATCAAATGTTGCTTTATTAATGAAAACATGTACATTTCAATATTAATATGACTATAGCACAACTTTGCCTTTGACATTATTTACTTACCAAATAACATATTAAATCAATCGATCAAATGTATTACATTAATTCAGTGCATTTCATTCTTGTTCATCCATATCATCATGCTTTTAAAACACTGCTAATTTTTAAAACAAACCATCCACTTCCAGTCCAGGTAGTCCCTACATGAAGACTCGGCTGTGATGTCACAGAAACCAGCACATGTAAAGTCTGCCTATTTAGGGTACAGGAGTTCAGCACCACCCACTCACTGTGAAGTTAGATAGAGTGGTCCAGCCTGGACTGCTACTGAGTTATAAATTACTGGACAGCCTACAGTACAGAGGTCATTTCCCTGTAGTCGTATGCATAAGGTGGAAATAAGTACATATTCTTTACATGCAACACACTTGCTGTGTGGCGCACTCGACACTACACTGACTATTGAGTGTGCAGGCTAGCTAGGTATCTGTAGGTATCTCTGCAACTAGTCATCATAGTCATTTCTTCACACTTTGGTGATAATTTTAGTTCATATAGGAATGTTTCAAGCTAAAAATGGTACATATTAATTGCATAATATTACATACTACTACTTTAAAGGCAGAGTAACAAAAAAACAATAAAATAAAGGAACTATATGCTAAGGGCCTACATTTACCATTAGACAAGAAGAGGAACAGGGCTTGGTAAGTTTGGCATAATGTATGTGCAGAGTGTGACACCACAGGTGAGCTGACAGAACCCTGCTGCTTGGTCAGCAGGAGGAAAAAGATGGTCATCCCCAGGCGGGGGGTGACAGTTGGGAGTGACGACACACTCTGTGCTCTGACGTAGCGTTTGGATTAGGATTAGCCTGGCTTCGGATTTACGAGTGGAGGGAATTCCGTCAAGGATGAACGCACTTACTCATGCAGAAATACACACTCTCGCACACCCCCGCTAACACGTTAGCTGGGCATACACACGTCAGCCTGGCCCTAAAAGACAGGTTAAGCACACCCACCCACACACACACACACACACACACACACACCCACACACACAAACAAAAACCTGGCATGCTAAATGATAGAGATCTTATTAGGTCAGGCTAGCCCAGTAAGCCTCTTAGCGGTCAGACGCAGGCTGTCCCGGCCCTCCTGGCTATTTGTAGCATGGGCCACTACACTCAGTCACTGAGTCAGGGGAAAGCCAAGAGGTAGCAGGACGGAGGGGGCCGGAAACGTTTAGCTAGTTTAGCCAGGACTACCCTAAGATGCTAAGCTTTATCCCTTTGTACGTCACACTCACACACTCTCGTGCTCAAGGCCGGTTTAAGAGTCTTTCCCCGTCCAAGCCTAAAAGTGGACACCTCGTAGGAGGGGATTTGCTGTTGGAAAGTGTGGTAGTGTGAAAATAGAACCGGAAGGGAGAGATGAGAAGATGAATGCTCATGGAGGAACATGAGTCGATTCTCCTGCATCATCAGCAGCTATGGTACCAGACCGTCCAGGTGAGGAGTGAAACAATACTGTAGGTAGGGCATAGATAGGTGTGTACGTTTGTTTGTTGCCCTAGTACTGCATTATTACTTTTCCAGTCAAAATTATACATTTTTCAACAAGAAAAGGTGTTTATGCTTCCATTCTTTTTGGAAAACAAACTTTCAGTTTTTCAATGAAATCTGCAGCTGTTTTTTTTTCCACACCTGTGTCCATCTTAATTGTTGGTTACATTATCTGTTGCTCACAATCCAGGTAAGTATTCAGTAATGAAGTCTGGATTGGCATTGAGCTAACTTCTCATACAGGGTCCCATTTTCTCTATATCTCCAGTTTTAGAAACTTATGTTTTTATTTATTTTACTTCAACTTTCTTCGTCCTTGTGCAAGTAGATTTTCTTTTAATCAGCTCAGACACACCAGCTGAAAAAAACATAATGTAAACGAAATACATACAATTAGCAGGACGTTACATCTCGTCTCCAACGACACATGACTTTATTGTAGTATTTGGAAAACTGGAGATAACAACTTTCAATATTTAATCTTTAAAGCACTGTATATTAAAATCACCATACTCCTCACCTGTTGGCTTCTTTGATGTATCCATGATGTAAGTACCATTCATGTGATCAGCGACTTTAAGCTTAAAGCATCATTGCAAAGCAGTGAAATCAAGATGAATAATCAATTAAGCTTGTACTATAACTAATATTTAAGTAACTGTTTTTTTAAATAAAATACACAGTCTTTGCTCTTGTTGTCTCCTTAGTATCTTATTCATGTGATCAGCAACATTAAGCTTAAAGCGTCATCGCCAAGCAGTAAAATCAAGTTGACTAATCGATTAATCTATGCAAGCTTGTACTATAACTAATATTTTCTAGCTAAACCAAAGATTCACTCTTAATTAGACCACACCTAGAATAATAGTTTTTGTTCCATAATTTGTTTTTATTTGAAATATTAACATAGTATTTCTTATTTCATACAGAAATGTTATGTAACAAAAATTTGCTTTTTTTAGATTCAACAAGATGGCTGTGCCATATTAACAGATGGGCTGTGTTTGCAGTACACGAGCACAGAGAATCTAAAAGGTAAGTGTTTCTAATAAAGTGGCCAATGTATATGGAAGTTACACATATCTCCACTATACACCTTTACACTTTGCACCACTTCCAGACCCACGCTGGGTACAACAGAAGTGCGCTGCCTGTCCCATCCTTCTGTCCATATGCCGTCCATCTGGCCAGTAATCAACTTAGTCTCGCGCCACCCTGGTGACTCACCCTGCTGTTCTCCTGCATTCCTGCCTCTGATGACCCTTGGCCTTGACCACTCCACCGCTGCCAGGGCACCGAACCTACGGCCCGCTGATTGACTCCCTTGAATTTAATGAATTTGCCTCAGAGATCTGAGCGCGTGTGTGTATAGCAGTGCTGCAGGATGTACCCTGACCCACGCAGTGTCTGCGTGTGTGTGATAAGGGAAAGTGAAGCAGGCTGTTGGCTTAAAGGCCCCTGTAGCAGCAGGGTCAGACCACCGGACCCCCTGGGCCCCGCTGTTCTTCACTCTGAGTCACAATTTTAATAAAGGAACTCTCTCTCTCTCTCTCTCTCTGTCTCTCTAATTCTGTCTTTCTCTCCCAACCATCTGTGCTCTTAATCACATCAGTCCATCCTACCAGTGCTGAGGATTTCCTATTACACTAATTAACGGAAAGAGCTCCCTTTCTTCCCCGGAGCTTCTGCATTTTTTTCAGGTGTAAAACTTTCATATGAATCTTCTTGCCTGTCAGTTCGAACTCCTTTAACCACAGACTAATAATTCAGTTATTAATCATAAAACTTACAAACCTTGATTCCAAAAAAGCTGGGTCACTATGTAAAATGTGTTTAAAAATAAAATTATGATAAGAAAATATGCTTGTCTTGTATTTAATTAAAACATTATGACAACAGAACATTTGATGTTTTACATTATGTGTTTTGGTAAATATGCACTTATCTCAAATGTGATCTCTGCAACTTTTTCCGAAACATTTGAACAGGAGTATCTCTACCATATCTCTTCCATCTCTATTACCTTTTATTTTAACTTAATACTCGTTTGAGAACTGAACATACAAAATATTCTTGTTAACAAACACTGATCACTGCTGCATCCAGAAATTGTATCATGCACAGCAGAAGTTAAACTTTTAGATTATTTATGCAAATAATCATATTCCTATCAATACTACATTTGTGTTCAAAAAGATACTCAGAAATCATGGTCTAACCCAATCCCCCTTCTGACACCAATGTGGCATTTTCCTGAAGAAGCATCAGGTGAGGCCATAATTGAAATTGCTCTTTTATTAAAAAACAAACAGCAAAGCCATTAAACTGCAGGGGAAATAGCAACGAAGGTCACTATAAAACACCTGGTGTCTTTTTTAAGACATTTGCCTCTCAAGAGCCTCTGTGCATGATTACTAAATATGACCATGCCATCTGTGAAAACCTCGGTCAGTGGTGAACACCATAATATTGTATAATGAATTTGAATTAGATGAAAATTTATTGTCGTTGCATAGTCTTGTTTAACAGAACAGCATTTTTTGTTATTACTGATGGCAAAATGAACAGAAAAATTTGGAAGTGAAGGCTCAAACCTGTCAATACGGAATGAAAGTCAAAGTTAAATGTTCATTTATTACATTCATTGACCAAGTCCAAGTCTATACATTTCCCAAAAGATAATTTAATAAATCCATGATACGTGTTAAGTGATTCAACAATACATTTATGTAAAACAATTTTCAGTGCATTGATATAAAATGTATTTTTGTTTGTGGTGCAACCTCTAATAGTATAGTTTCTATACTACTATAAGTAGTAGTTTATGCATGAAATTAAGTAATAAATATATAACAGCAGCTTCAAAAATTATTATCTCGCTGAAAAAACTTTTGTCCTAATAAAAGATCTTGGGTGGCGCAACCAACTAAACTTTTATTCTGACATGCTTTTACAAAAGAGGGCATCATAAGTGCAGTGCGAAGGTCAGAAGCCCTTTTGCAAATATTGTAGAATATTTTTGGGTCACGGTTAGAATAGTTAACCTCACACTAACATATGCATTTATTATAATAATGTTTGTTTCCTGAAACATAATTATGTGTAAAGTCAAGTTCAAAGACAAATGTTTCTACATGGGGTCTAAGTAGATCTAAGTGTTTCATTTGAAAATAGTTTTCAGGTCAGATGGCACAAACAGTAAGCCAAATGGTGCAACCAGAACCCAACAATTTAAATAACTGAAACAGGCAATTAAAACCTTTGTTAACACTAACTTTATTTAAGATATTAAATGTACACGTTAAAAAGCACATCATGTCCTTTTAATAATGTGTTCATTGGCGTTTTTTTTTTAACTTGTCATTGGTTCTCATTCATTACATAATCGACCATATAGCAAAACAGCAATAGTAAGTATAGACTTCTATAAGTGTTAAATCATAATCATATGAATCTGTCTGTCTCCTCTCTTTCTTCCAGCATCCCTGAGGAGGGTGAGTGAGGTGATGGGTTCTGACAGGCTTTCACTCTGAGCGGGGGGGTTGGGGGTGGGGGTTTGTGTGGAGTGGGGAGTACCGCTGCCGGTGATTCACCAATTCGACTGGCACATTCTCCCTTAGGAGAACACCCTCTGCCTCTCTCCCTCTCTCTCACACACACACAGACTCTCCGATATGAATCCCCCTCCCCGCATGACCTCGAACCCTTGTCTATAATATCTACAGTCAGGATTCTTCTTCATCCACCAAACACACCTCGCTACTGGCTATGTGTCTTGATTTCATTCCATTTTCAGGGATTTAGGATCTTATTCTGCACTCTTTTTCGCTTTCCTACACTCCCACAGCACATATAGACTTATTATTATTATTATATATGATTGTCTTTGCCTTCATACCTACATCATTTATTTTCATACTATTTACCACTCAACTTCCAGCGGCTGCTAAATAAAAACCCTACAGTTTAAGGGGTTAATGTTGGCCACTGTTTAATAATAAACAACCAATCTATTAAGGGTATAATGGTGGTATAATGGGTTATGGTGGAGTCTTCATATAGCAGAAATAGCTATGGTGGTGTAGTGGTTAGCACTGTCGCCTCACAGCAAGACAATCCGGTTCAATTCCTGGTCTGGGCTGTTCTGTGTGGAGTTTGCATGTTCTCCCCGTGCTTGAGTAGCTTTCCTTTAACAGTGGGATAAAGTGGACAGTAATGGATGGATGGATGAATGGATATATTGTGTTCAATCCGATACAATTTAGCCTAAAACGTTACACTGTACTATTACATGACTTCTGCCAAAAAACTATATTAATATATAATATTTGAGTTCATTGCACATGACATAGTTAATAGAACTTCAATCAAATATCTCTGTTAACTCACCGCTTGAATTTCAAACAAATTAAAATTTTAAAATCATGGTAAGGCAGCCAGGTACATACTAAAACGACTGAGAAAGCTGTATTAAAAATAACTTCCAGAATCACTCATACTGAGAAAGCCCACTGTCTGTGTGCAGTGTGGCAGGTTGCATTATCCAGCTGAAAGAGGCCACTGCCATCGAGGAATACTGCTGCCATGAAAGAATTTACCTGGCCCACAACACTGTTTATGTAGGTGGCACATGTTAAACTTCATGCCTGGCTTCAGTGTTTCCCAGCAGAACATTGAAGAGATGTTGGAGCTGACAGAGAAAGTTTTAGAACACAGAGAATAAAGTAAATGAATGAAGTAAAATTACCATCTCAAATGACTCAAAACTGGTTATTAAATTCGCAAGCAGGTAATAATTATGTCGTGTGGGTGGTACTCGATGTGAATACAGCTTTATTTTGACTTGGTAGCCAGTACGAGAGGATAATTACTCTTATTTCCGGTGGGAAGAAATAAGCTCTTTGGGCCTCTTGTTTGACCATGTCCACATGAGGAGAAAGCCGGGAAGGTTGCCGATAGCCATACAACACCAACTGATGGCGAATGCTGAACCACACTAGCTAACCCACACTGAAACACAAAAACATATAAACACATCTTTAACTAACAAACAACCTTAACGACTGCAGCCACAATCACAATTATTTAAATAGAAGAGGATGTGCGCTTCTTTGCACGCCACATTTCCTGAGGCCCCCCAGAGCCTGTGCTCTGACACTGGCGTTTACTTTACATGGATGAACTAAAACATTAGGACCACTTTCTTAATATGCTGTTGACCTCCAAAGAGGCTCTGAGGTATCTGACACCTATGCTTTAGCAGCAGATCCAAGTCCTTGTGAAGTAAAACTGTCTCAGACTAGTTGTTTCAACACCTCTAACAGATGCATGATCGGATTCAAATTTGAAGGCCAGGGCAACAACTTGAGCTCTTTGCAATGCTCCTTAAACCCTTCCGGAACAATGCGTGTAGGCGTATTATCCTGCTGAAAGAGGCCACTGTCATTGGGGAATACCATTGCAATGAGAAGACTTACATGGTCTGCAATGATGTGTAGGTAGGTGGCACTTGTCAAACTGATGTCCAAATGAATGCCCAGATTAAGAGTTTCCCAGCAGAACATAGCCCAGAGCATCCCACTCTGTCCAACAGTTTGTCTTCTACCCACAGTGCACCATGATACCAATCACTTCCCTGGGTAAAGCTAGTTGGCTCACACATAGTAAGCTGCTCATGTGAAGCAAAGAAAAATGGGACTTGTAGGACTAAGCGAACCTTCTTCCATTGGTCCAGTCCTGATTGTATGCACTTTGAATGGTGGACAGGAGTTGGCATGGACACTTTAACAGATCTACATCACCATACATAGCAGGATGCCATGCATTATGACATATTTCTCCCCCATCCAATATTAAGTACAAGAGCTGACTAATATTTTCTGGATCTTGACATGGTTGTGAGATAATCAGAGATAAACAGAACACATTTTTTCTTCAGTACAATAACAAATTTCTGTGGGAAAAACAATGTATCAGCTAGTTCAGAGGGTCTCTGAACTAGCTGAGATGTTAAGCTGCATAGGTTGCGAAGGAGGGAGTGGGAGATGAAACATGGTTATTAACAATACATTATTACATAATAAGAAGAGACTAAGGAAAAACAAGAATGATGTCTTTTAAGTGATATGATGACCAAGGATGCTAACAAGAAACTACAACATACTGATTTCAAGGCCTATTCCAAGCCACATTCTAAACATAATGAGATTAAACACACTATGAAGAGAATGATCCAATTAGTTATGTGTATTAAACCTTGCTTGGTTAATGATATTTTGTTGGTTGTACATTTGTTTGAAGTGTTTTTAAAAAAAACAAAAAACACTAAATCAAGTCCTTTGTCTTCTAATTCTTCCAAACAACAACTTCTACTCAAACACTTGCGCATGTACAGCTCATACATGTGTGCATGCCCATGGTCAGCGATGAGGCCTGAGGTCAGCTGAATTAGTCAGACATTAAAATATGAGTAAAATTTGTTTAAGTCATCAGAGCTTCATTTGAATCAGTCTAACGCGGCTGTATGCCCCCACTGACATACTCATTATAACACTGCTGCTGGCCAATGCGTGTGTACATGCATGCTTGTAGGAGAGACAGAGAGATAGACAGAGTGTCACTGAATGTGAAGGCAAAGTTTCAAATGTGTATCAATAATACAGGCAAGTTTTTAAATACAGGCAAGCCTTATAAATGTCCGTTTTAATGTGAAGCCCAAGAGTGTTTTTGCATTTAAACTGCTGTGTCAGTGTGTGTAATATTTGTTTATGTCTGTGCAATGTGTGTGTGTGTGTGTGCTCATCGATGTAACTATAATGAGATTATGTTTAGTTGGCAGCAGCAGCACACTGCCATCGGGCTAAATGAGGAAATCAGATGCACTCAGACACACAACGTCTGGGAGTGTTTAAGAGACAATTACACACACACACACACCCATACACACAAACACGCAGAGCAATGTGTCATTCACATTCATTTAACTGTTTTGATTTGATATCCAGTGCAATGGCATCCAGTAACGTCCATTTACAAAGAATTCTATATACATAAATCACTAAAGACTATTTTCACCAATTTTTTAGTTTAATTAAATGATTCAAATGTAAATAAAGATTCAGTGGCGTAGGTGAAAATATTGTTTTGGGTGGCCCATGGGCTCCTAGGAAGACAAAGCCCAATAGCAATATGAAATAATATGTAATTATTAGGGTGCAGTCTGTGATTGGAAAGACGTATTAAATAATATGACTGTTAGAGTCCTTTAAAAAACAAATAGAGGAACGGATATGAAAATCCGAATGAAACTCTGGTTACTAGTGAAACAATAAAAAAAAACATGGACACCAATGACTATTGTTAGCAGCCTTTAGTGCTGATATAGTGTGAGGCAGGGGAAAAATGATTGATCTGTTTGTGAGGCAGGGTTAGATTTGACTGATTAGTTTGTGAGGCAGGGTTAAAACTGACTGATTCGTTTGTGAGGCAGGGAAAGAATTGATGTATTCCTTTGTGAGGCAGGTGAATAAATTACTGATCAGTTTGTGAGGCAGGGGAGGAAATGACTGATCAGCTTGTAAGGCAGGGGAAGAATTGACTTATCAATTTGTGAGGCAAGTGAAGAAATGACTGATCAGTTTGTGAGGCAGGAGACGGAATGACTGATCAGTTTGTGTGGCAGGGGAAGAAATTACCGATCAGTTTGTGAGGCAGGAGAAGGAATGACTGATCAGTTTGTGAGGCAGGGGAAGAAATCATTAATCAGTTTGCGAGGCAGGGGAAGAATTGACTGATCAGCTTGTGAGGCAGGGGAAGAAATCATTAATCAGTTTGCGAGGCAGGGGAAGAATTGACTGATCAGCTTGTAAGGCAGGGGAAGGAATGACTGATCAGTTTGTGAGGTAGGTGAAGAAATTTCTGATCAGTTTTAAGGCAGGTGAAGAAATTACTGATCAGTTTGTAAAGCAGGGGAAGGAATTATTGATGGGCTTCTAAGGCAGGGGAAGAATTGACTTATCAGTTTGTGAGGCAGGGGAAGAATTGACTGATCAGTTTGTGAGGTAGGTGAAGAAATTTCTGATCAGTTTTGAGGCAGGTGAAGATATTACTGATCAGTTTGTAAAGCAGGGGAAGGAATTATTGATGGGCTTCTAAGGCAGGGGAAGAATTGACTTATCAGTTTGTGAGGCAGGGGAAGAATTGACTGATCAGTTTGTGAGGTAGGTGAAGAAATTTCTGATCAGTTTTGAGGCAGGTGAAGAAATTACTGATCAGTTTGTAAAGCAGGGGAAGGAATTATTGATGGGCTTCTAAGGCAGGGGAAGAATTGACTTATCAGTTTGTGAGGCAGGGGAAGAATTGACTGATCAGTTTGTGAGGCAGGGGAAGAACTGACTTATCAGTTTGTGAGGCAGGGGAAGAATTGACTTATCAGTTTGTGAGGCGGATGAAGATATTACTGATCAGTTTGTAAGGCAGGTGAACAGATGTCTGTAATGAATAGGCAGGCAGGAGGATCTTTAGGAGGGTCAGTGGGTCTTACAGTCATATCTTTCTGCACAGCATTGAACAGGGGCACCCAGTCCAAGCAGATGAAGCAACGACATCGGACCGCACAGGGCGGACAGCTGTTCACCTCAACAAAGAAGCACTCAGAACAGTTCTGTTAGGAAAGATCAAGAACATAATACAGTGTACAGTGTTAACAGAGAGCAGCAGTGACTCCAGCAGACCTAGCTTATGCAGTAACACATCATTTAATGTAATATATTGTTGATAACGGCAAAATAGTGGTATATATAAAACTATTATGAAATGATGTTTTATTTGTAGCTGTTTCATCCAATTTAAGACATCTGGTTACTATCAGCACCACTGTGAACAATTTTGATTTTGTATGTTTGTGTAGAATGACACATTTAAGGTCACTCTGAATGACATTGCTTATGTCATGATGATTTATTTACCTGGAGTTGTTTTACAAATCTGTGGAATTCACCTTTCAGTCTATCCACACACATTATTATTAGTCAAAGAAAGACAGAAAGATAGATAGAAAGGTAGATAGATAGATCGAGAGACAGAGCGAGAGAGAGCGAGAGAATACACTGTTTGAAATACACTGGCTTCTAACAGCTGACTGTGTACGTGCATGTGTGTGTGATGGATTATATGTGCTGGGAAAGCCTGTTCTCAGCTATGCAGCTCTTTATCTGTGTGTGTACAGTGTTGTCAGAGTCAGAGACCACCTTTCACTTACTTAGTTTTCAAGCAAAACAGCATATTATTCATGTTTTAACATGAGCATCAGTTCAATTCTTAGAAGTGGGTTACATTTCCAGCCCTTCAATTACAAACTCAGTCCTTAAGGTGTCGCTTCATTTTAGATGTAGAGTGCAAATGTTCTTCGTTTTTGTCTTTTCCATTTCTCTGTGACAGCTTCTTGATGGCTGCACATCTTTTCCCACCCACAGCATTGAGTTGTCTTCTCAAGATGTATAGACAGAAATGGACAAAAAAGGGTTTCCTTGAGATCTAAAGCAAGAGTGAAGCTTAATTTTCTCTAGTCTTTCAAAGACAAAAGCTTTAAGTGCTGTTTATCTGATGTTTCTGGTGGAAGCTAACATTAAAGATAAGCTAGTAGGAAATTTAGTTAACCTGTAGAGTTAGTGAAGCCCTGAGCACTGGACCTTCTTTCTTTAATGAAAATGTTAACCTAAAGTTACTCAAAGTACTTAGTATTTGTTTGACAATTGTATTTACGTTATTACTTTTACTGTCTATAAATGAATTTAAAAAAGAGGCTGGCAAGTGTAATAGGACAGCAATGTAACGTTTTAAACACATCCATGCCGCGTCAGTATCTTTGTAACTCTGGTATTGGAAACTCCTGTTCTTGTCCCTTTTGACGACGGTTACCTTCCGTATTCAAAAAAGAGTACATTATTTCGAAACTTCTCAGAAATATCTTCTGAAAAATAAATAACAATTGTCATCGTTTGGCTGTTTTGACTGGAAATGAAATGAGTGACGTTTGCATGGTACTCAATGTGTGTGTCTGTGGGTGTTGTATGTGTATGTGTGCCTCACTCTAATTCTCTCTCTCGTCTCTCTCTCAGTTATGTGTGAGGTTTTGCCCCCTCACTGCACGTCTTCTATTTTCTCTGTAAAGCTGGAGAGTGTGCAGCTATGCTATACTCACACTGCACTCATGCTCAGTGGGTGTGCATGTGCTGAGGGAAAAAAAAAAATTCTCGGGCTGTTGAAGTTGGCAGTGCTCCGTCTTGTTTGTCTAGTTTTGGTTCTTTCCAGTAGCTTGCAGCGGCACTAGTGAAGTTAAGTACAACACAGGGCAGACAAATTCTGTTTCGTAGCACTTTTCTCTCTAAGTATGACCATTCATATTTTTTTCCTCTACACATACGCTTAGATCTGCCAATTTAGACCTTTCAAAGTATGCATTATGTAAATCATATTTTATTTTAAACAATTCCTTATATTTACACTTACAGGCCACTTCATGGCCTTCACCTACATTATAGGCCTACTCTATTCATCGTTGGTCAATTTCAGACCAAAGGACTGCTGTCCATAAGGTATATTTTGGGTGGACCATTCTCAACACTCACATGGTCATTTCACGGTAGGGTGTGTGGTTGGCCCACCACCTACATAGCACATCCAATAGCGGCTCTGTGGTAAGAAACTGAGCATTGGTGAAGGGAGCTAAAAGGATGGTTATCACAAGTTGTGCAGAGAGAGAACCCAACATGAACATTGTTCCCTTTAGTGACAATTAGTCACTATTAGTCACAAGTTAGTTTAGTGACAAAAACTGTCTAGCAGAGTATGCCAATATAACTTCCAACTTGAAAAAGCAGTTAGCTTAGCTGACTTGTCCAACTAATCTAAATACATAATATGTTCTTTTACTTTTTCCTGTTGTCTTATAGCAGCTAGTATGGCAGCTCTCGATTAAACCTAAAGCTGTTATGTGTTCTGTTGTGACTGTCTGTTTGGTTGCTAATGTAACTAATGAAAGCTAACATTGAAGATAAGCTAGTAGGGATCTTAGTTAGCCTGTAGAGCTAGTGAAGCCCTGAGCACTGGACCTTCTTTCTTTAATGAAAATGTTAACCTAAAGTTACTCAAAGTACCTAGTAGTTGTTTGACAACTGTATTTACATTATTACTTTTACTGTCTATAAATGTACATTAACAAGGTGGACCCATATGATATGAATTTTAAAAAGAGGCTGGCAAGTGTAATAGGACAGCAATGTAACGTTTAAACACGTCCATGCACTGGTGCTGCTCAGAAATCTGAAATCGAGAAGCTAATGCTAGCATTTTGAGCTTGTTGGTGTGCTATAAGTCTTTGCCTCTTTGTCTTACTTGAGATGATTATCCAGGCAGTCCTGGGGGACCACAGCAGGAGTTCAATGTACTCGCGGGGAATGTGCTTGGCTTTCCGCAGCCTGGATAACATATTAGCCTACACACACACACACACACACACACACACACACACACACACACACACACACACACACACACACACACATTTGTTTCTGGGAATTGCAGGCCATTACATAGTCTTCCATTTGTTTTCTGAAGACTTTCCCAAGCCTTAACCAGATCTACTATTATGCCATCCCTGACTCTAATCTTAACCTTACCCTTACATTGACTCTAATCTTAACCTTTCCCCTTACATTTCCCCTAACCTTAACCTTACCCTTACGTTTACCCTAACTTTACCCTTACATTTACCCTAATCTTAACCTTTCCCCTTACATTTACCCCAATCTTAACCTTATTTTTACATTTACCCTAATCTTAACCTTTTCCCTTACATTTACCCTAATCTTAACCTTTCCCCTTACATTTACCCCAATCTTAACCTTATTTTTACATTTACCCTAATCTTAACCTTACCCTTACATTTATCTTAACCTTAACCTTACCCTTACATTTACCCTAACCTTACCCTTACATTGACCCTAACCTTATCCTTACATTGACCCTAACTTTAACCTTGTCCTTACATTTACCCTAACCTTAACCTTACCCTTAAATTGAACCTAATCTTAACCATGTCCTTACATTTACCCTTACCTTAACCTTACCCTTACATTTACCCTAACCTTACCCTTACATTGACCTTAATCTTAACCTTACCCATACGTCTACCTAATCCTAACCTTATTCTCACATTTACCCTCATATTAATCCTGCCTCTACGTTCACACTAACCATAGCCCTACCCTTACATTCATCTTAACCTTAACCTTATTCTTACATTTACCCTAACCTTAACATTACCCCTACATTTTCCCTAACCTTAGCCTTGCCCTTACATTTATCCTAATCTTAACCCTACATTTACCCTAACCTTACCCTTACATTTAACCTAACCTTACCCATACATTTATCCTTACCCTAACCCTAACCTTATCCTTACATTTATCCTTACCCTAACCTTAACCTTACCCATACATTTATCCTTACCCTAACCCTAACCTTATCCTTACATTTATCCTTACCCTAACCTTAACCTTACCCTTACATTTATCCTTACCCTAACCTTAACCTTACCCTTACATTTATCCTTACCCTAACCTTAACGTTACCCTTACATTTATCCTTACCCTAACCTTAACCTTACCCTTACATTTATCCTTACCCTAACCTTAACCTTACCCTTACATTTATCCTTACCCTAACCTTAACCTTACCCTTACATTTATCCTTACCCTAACCTTAACCTTATCCTTACATTCATCCTTACCCTAACCTTACCCTTACATTTATCCTTACCTTAACCTTAACCTTACATTCATCCTTACCCTAACCTTACCCTTACATTTATCCTTACCCTAACCTTATCCTTACATTTATCCTTACCCTAACCTCAACCTTACCCTTACATTTATCTTTACCCTAACCTTAACCTTACCCTTACATTTATCCTTACCCTAACCTTAACCTTACCCTTACATTTATCCTTACCCTAACCTTAACGTTACCCTTACATTTATCCTTACCCTAACCTTACCCTTACATTTATCCTTAACCTAACCTTAACCTTACCCTTACATTTATCCTTACCCTAACCTTAACCTTACCCTTACATTTATCCTTACCCTAACCTTAACCTTACATTTATCCTTACCCTAACCTTAACCTTACCCATACATTTATCCTTACGCTAACCTTAACCTTATCCTTACATTCATCCTTACCCTAACCTTACCCTTACATTTATCCTTACCCTAACCTTAACCTTACATTTATCCTTACCCTAACCTTAACGTTACCCTTACATTTATCCTTACCCTAACCTTAACCTTACCCTTACATTTATCCTTACCCTAACCTTAACCTTACCCTTACATTCATCCTTACCCTAACCTTACCTTTACATTTATCCTTACCCTAACCTTACCCTTACATTTATCCTTACCCTAACCTTAACGTTACCCTTACATTTATCCTTACCCTAACCTTAACCTTACCCTTAAATTTATCCTTACCCTAACCTTACCCTTACATTTATCCTTACCCTAACCTTAACCTTACCCTTACATTTATCCTTACCCTAACCTTAAACTTACCCTTACATTCATCCTTACCCTAACCTTAACCTTACCCTTACATTCATCCTTACCCTAACCTTACCTTTACATTTATCCTTACCCTAACCTTACCCTTACATTTATCCTTACCCTAACCTTAACCTTACCCTTAAATTTATCCTTACCCTAACCTTAAACTTATCCCGACCTTCTCATTTTAAGATTTACATCGTGGGGACTAGTTGTGGAAAGTAAGTATTGTACTCATATGAAAATGTATACAAAGATACAAAGACAATTATGATTGTTATAGTCCTCTGTTAAAGGCCTGAAGAACTTCGGCGCGTTCTGTTAAAGGCCTGAAGGACTTTGGAGTAGACAATCAATTCCAAGCGTTGCAACAGGAGGTGTTGGGAGTCGGAGTTGGCTCCAGAAAACCTGGGACATGCATTCCTACTTTATTATCAACTTCATAAACATTATGTTAGGCTATAAGTAATCATTATACGTATTACTGTCATTTCAAAAGATGACTTAAACTGTTTAATCAATAAAGTTTACTTAAAATCGGAACAACTGGTGAAAGACAACAGACGAAAACCAAATTTACATTTCCTGAAAGGAACGAAACCTAAATATAATATACAAAATAATAATAATACAAAGTCACCAAATTAATAAAAACTAAAAGCAAGGAAGAGAGGAAAGAAGAAAAGAAGGAATTACAGAGGAAACAAGAAAGGAAAAAGATACAGGAAGAAAAAGGAAGAAGGAATTAATAAAAATCAGCAAATTGCCTACAGCATTCGAATGAGTTAAAGAATAATAAATAATGAAGAATAATGAACAAAGGCAACTGCTTTAAATATACAACACAGAGTGCAGTAGATGTACTTTAACCAAGAACAGTTGATCAGCTTTAAGTGAGTTATGACATCATCAGCTGTGGCTTATTCAACCTCACTGGTCTGTACAAACATGATCATCTATTAACTAAAACATTTAAAAAATATATAAAAGTTCTAAAAAAAAAACAAATCGCACACTCGGCTTAGGAGAAGAAAAAGAATAATATGGATAACAACACAGTGCTTGCCTTGCAAGCGTTTATTAATTAGTCCTTGAGCTGAGTCTTACAGTTCTGCTCCTTTTATTAATGCGCACTGTCCCTGACAAATATATGAGTGCATAAACACATTTGTTCTTAGGGGCCACCAGCACCCCTAATGAGTTTATACCTGGCTATGAATGTGGCTTGCACTGTCATTATATGTTAATCTGATGGAGAAAGAGAAAAGTCCATAGTAGGGTATCCTTAGTAAGCAAACACATAGGCCTGATGTTAATTCTTGAGGTCCAGTCATTAAGAAAGTTAGAAAACTAACTAAAACATCCAATCTGTAAAAAAAACATAACTCAATATAAGACCATAACAAATACTACAGAAACGTCCAATTTGATCCCAGGTTGACATTAGAATCATGTACAGCTTTGCTTTGCAGCTTTGCAGAATTCCAAAAGTAATTAATTACCTGGTAATTTATTAAAATGGCCAGGAAATTAATGGTAATTCTCAGTAATTTTGTACTGGTACATTTCCTGTGTTCCTATTTAATAACATTTAAATAAAAACTACAGATCAATGTGTGGGATTATATCCATCACTCAGAATTTCAAGAGTCCAACAGTCAAGCTTGCTAACATATTTTGTAACTGAGGTGCCATTACACAACTTATAATAATAATGATTATAGCTTCAATGTAATTTTAGGTAATGCTAGTAATTATCTGTCAGAAAGTCAACTCTACTTAAAATGATTTCATTTTAAACGTTAAATAATAAAGATGAATCAAATGGCACTCAGTCATAAAGGTGCAGAACTCCATGAAATGATGAAATCTAATGAAGAGAAGAGCTCAATAATTAGATTTCTAAGCTTATATATAACCCTACTCTGATTTCTTTCAGAATTCAGACAGATCATGACACTGGAAATAACCAAGAAGTGTTTAATACAGCAACATTAAGATGACAGCTAAACACTTTTAGAGCGCCTCCAATTATTGCCTCATGTATTACTGTAATGCATGCAAAGACGTTGAACAGACAAAGCAGATTTTTTGGATTGTTATCACATTTAAACACACTCATTCTCTTAATGTTAGCAATTAGCTAACTGGAATTACATTTCTATATTAATTTATTCGTTCTTCATCTAAACTGCTTTTCCTCCTGGGTCGCTGGGGGTGCTGGAGCCTATTCCATTGGGCAGAAGACAGGAAACACCCTGTACAGGCCGCTAGTCTGTCACAGTGCAGACACACAGATCTATACACACTTCCACCACAGAGCAGTTTAGCATCTCCAACATGCCTGACTGCATGTGTTTGGGAGAAAATCCATGCAGACTTCAAACAGAGAGGAAAGAGTGAGTTTGACACTGAGATTTCTACTCAACACATTAGCTAACTGGCAGCCAAAGAAGTCAATACAATGTTTAATATAAATATAAAACCATTAATTAATTAAATAAACAAATAAATAATATCACTAACCTAACAGCTAGCCTCACTGATGTATGCCAGTTCATGGGTAGCTCCTGGTCAAAGTGTGAGTATGATTCATATTTAACACCACTAGTTAGTGAACTGTCTCTAAATAAAAGTCAGCTACATCTATCATTCTAATTTTGTTCACAAATGTTTCTGATAAATATGAAAAAATAATGAGCCTTATTCTTATATCTCAATACATTGCTAGCTTCTTGTCAAACGATGAGAGTAGATTGTTTGAGTAGAAGTTTTGAAATCTGTAAGTGAACATAATGAACATGAATCACGTAAAAGTCATACACCATACACAGGGAGGCTTGTTGGCGTACCTAATTCCATTGGTAGCCCCTAGTCATAGGGCAAGAGCAGAAAGTGCCTTCAGAGTGAGTAACATCTGATAGAAGTTGGGAACATGAGTCGATGTGCTCATCTGATGAAACCTAGTCTGGGGTTCACCCTCTAGGAACGCTTCTAGGCTAGTGCAGTCCAGAGCAATGAGCATCAGCAGGAGTGAGATCAAACGCCTGTGTATCTGGCCAGGGATCGCTATCACTGTGCATGTAATGGCTCACTTCTTCATACCATACTAGGTCTGCTTGGCTCAGAAGACCAGCAGAGGATCTCCAAGTGTGTGTATGGGGTGGTGGGGGGATGCACTCGTAGCTCTTCTGCTGAGCACCGAGGGAATTCCTGCGGCAATACCTTTGGAATCTAGGGTGTCCAGTCTTCCTGCTTTGGTGCACATGAGCGGGACGTCTCGCGCTATAACTTGATGACCGGCGGACGTCCAAATAGGAATGGAATTAAATCTGAAAGCAATGCTAAGAATGCAGCAGGCCAGGTGCGGAATGTGATCGGAGCACCAGGAAAGGTGTGTGTGTGTATGTGCGCGCGAGCATGATGATGCTGTGGGAGGCTCTCTCACTGATAAGGCAGCTTTGGAGGAGAGCTAACGGAGTGGTCTGAATTCCAAGTGGAGATTTACAGTGGCAGAAACAGATGGAATTTGTCTGGGATCAGTCGGACCACAATATGCATGTCTGACAGAAGCTGTTTCCTGGAACCCTGCGTGAACAGTTACCGGCATATTCAGATGTAGTTCTGTTCTGTCTAATGAGCTCACTGTGCTGAAATGCTTAGAAGTACAACCTACAGTACTTAAATTCTCCTTCTTCTATTCCACTACAGAAGTAGTGAAAAATGTCTTAAGCTCCAAAATTAGATATTTGAATGTACCTTTCACAAGGCTGAATGACTTCTGTCAGGTTGGGTGGCAATCCGCTATCTGGACAGGCTTATATGTTTTTCTAACGTCCCTTGTTGTGTAGAAAAATTACTGGTTAACACAAGCAGTTACTTAAGTTCCCTAGAGTCAACAACACTTTTAAATTCAACTTCCTTTAAATGATTAAAAAGTCTGATACCATAGCTTGCTGGTGACCAGCAATGTCCAATGTGTCCTGTATGCATCCTACTGATTATTATTACTAAAAACCGTTCATCATTGTCCCTTGTGTGACCTTTGGTCACCTCAGGAACATAACCTTGACCTGAGGAACACTTTCTATAGGTTCTTGTATTATATTCATGGTATGTGTGTTATATAAAGATATTAGGGGATGTACACGGAATATATCTTGGTAGCATCAGGTAACAGGGGGACCTAGATTAAGTTATCCAATGTTAAATCTTGATTTCTCAAATGACATCATTGTCATCATTTTTTGTTGTCATAAAAGAGACAGAAAGAGAGGAACTGAAGAGGAGGACAAGTGAGAACATTGCCTCGACCCTGCAGTTGCTGGGTAAATTACAGGCTCCTGCTCAGTGCCAGAATTACAGTCTAAAAACGACGCCTGTATATAATGTACTGTAACTATATCCCCTGTGTGTGTGTGTGTGGGTACGAGAATAGCTGGCCTGTTGATATATCTGGCTGCCTTTCCATCACACTGCTTGGTGTAGCAGCACCTGATTCTCCCCCCTAAGGTGGAGTGAAGGGGCTGGAGTTGCTGGCATGGCCTAAACCACTTAACTTCAGCAAGCTGATAAATTCTTTCTGGTGGTCTTGGGGTGTGTGTGGAGGAGGGGGAAAGAGGGAACATCTTAAATGTATGTTTTTGAGCCACTTGGGATATTTCACTGATGGCCTGCCCTGCTGAAAAAGTGAAAAGTAACCTCTCACTCACAAACAGATTAAGTTCAGTAGTTTCATGGACCTAAAAATGCATGTCTGTAATTTTAAAGTTTTTTTTTATTCACCAGAATAATGTTTGTGTTTAAATTCTATACTACTCCAGTTTCATTACTACTTTTGAAAATGTTTAGAATTCTTAAAACATGTTTGTCTGTGGTGTCTAGATAGATATATCTAAAAAGTCTCCTACTGGCTAGGGCTTCAGGAGCTGAGGAGAATGCCTAGCGCATCATATTAACCATAATCACCATTATAAAATGACAGTAGTATCAACCAATCACATTTTCAATTTCAATGGGACATACTTCATGAGATAAAATGATCAGTCTACACCTTTTGACTTTGAATACAAGAGGCAGCCTTCATTTTCTCAGTCAGTGGGTTGTTATAAACAGAAAACAGTGGTGACAACTATATACCAGGACTTCTTACTAAAAGGATCACTGCGAAACTGCAACAAAGTTAAATATATGTTAAGGTTTCTGCTACATACCTCAAGTAAAACATGGAATGTTTTTAAAAGCTTTAAATGTTAAGTAAGAATCACCAAAAATTTTTTGTGCATTAAAAAAAAACTAGAAATCTATGGGATAATTGCAGAGGCTAGTATTTTTGCTCATGTTTATTAGAAGGCCTAGCTGTAATTGTCATGGTCAAGTCATTTAACATGTTTTAAATCTGTTTAAGTTTAAATTGTAAATGGTTAAAAACTTTTTGGTGTATAGTCTACATCACCAGACAGATTTCTGGGAAAACGTCCTAAAACTCAACAACCTGATATTAAACCAGTTCGGGTTTATGAGTCTACGAGCTTAAGAGAGTAGCAGAAGTATGACTTTCCACGTATGTGTGAGTGTGTTTGTCTGAGTGTTACGCAATATGACACAACTGTTCCGTCATGAGGTGGTGGCTTTGTGGAACATGCAGCCTGGGCCCTGGCCAAAGCGCATTGTGGCCCACCGCGCTCAGATGTTTTTCCCATCCGAGTTCACTTCGGGTTCACCGTCCCAGTTCCACAGAGCGGTGAGTGTGTGTGCATGTGTGTGCGTATATGCATACGCGTTAGTGTTTTTGTGTAAAAAGGGGGCCCATATTCCCCAGACGGTAGTGTAACGTATCGCTAATGCTGGGGCAAAGCTAGCCAAACTCTTCCCCCTGCTTTTATTTTTAACTCCAGCGCCGAAACAAAGGGTCCAGTCAGTTTCTGCCTCTGAGAACCAGGCCATGGGAGCCTGACCAAGCCCAGCTGCGTCACACACTCCCCATGTGTGTGCAAGAGCAGACGCGAGGACGGGCCGGAGCGGAGGAGTGGAAAAAAAAAAGAGAGAAAGAGAGCAAGGCCTGGCGCAGAGTCACTGCTTCGGTGACAGCATCAGGGGCAGTGGGCCATCTTTGATGATGTCACTGAAGGAGGAAGTGGTTTGAGGGCCATGTGATACGAGAGAAAGGAAAGGATTCACAAAGAGCGGCCTGTGCCAGAGTACACACTGGGCTTCTTTTGTTTTTTTACACCCAAAGGTCCTTCTTTAACTCCTTAACCCCTTAAAAGTCCAGGTATATCACAGCCTAAGGCTAAATAAGTCATTAATTACATGGATTACAGTGTAAACTAACAAGTTATTCTGAAGTTATGTAGTTGTATAATATATAGTACTCTAACCTTCATTTACTTCTTCCAACTCTTCCAACTTATATGTCTGCAGAGAATAGATATAAGACCATCCACATGCATGAGAATGGTGAAAGTAAAAAAATGAGTGAAAGAACTGTGTTTTCAAAACTATTAAGGCATAGATAACAAATGGGAGTCCCATTAACACTGTCATCATCCCATAAGAAGTGCTTAAAGCTTTCATCTTTGAGAGAGGAGAAAATCAAACACCACTCTTTGAAACTCCATTCTTCAGATCTGAAAAGTCCATAACATTTCTGTCCATCCTTTTACTCAGCATGGGTTTGGAAGAACACTGGGAGCAGGCCCCAGCACCCCACATGACCCAGGAGAATAAGCAGTTTAGATGATGAGTGAATGTAATTCCCTGTTAAATGTGTTTTCTGTTTTTTCCCCTGATGCCTGGAAATGAAATAAATAAAGGGTGGTCTCTGACTTTTGCACAGTAGTGAAAGTTCAGGCCAACGGGTTGAGCTCTCTTTAAATATCATTTATATATTAGTTTCACAGTAGTGAGCAACTTGTAGTAGGAATGAGTAATAAGCCTTAGATTAATAACTGAATAACATGCTTAGACTCAAAGGAGTTAACCAGAGTCATACTTGGAGAACACCCAAGATTCGAACGGAGGGAGAGTAATAGAGGGGGAGGGAGGCAGAGGGACGGAAACTTAGGCTGCATACAATACACCTTCTTACATAATCCATACAAAGCCAAGACACTGATATACACACACATACACCCTCACTCTATCCACAAGTACAGGTCCTTGGAAAGGTGAACTCCAGCTGTCCACCCCAGGGAGATAGAGAATGAGAGAGAGAGGAGGAACGACTGAGTGAGATATAGGACAGAGAAAGTGAATCAGACTAACAGTGAGAGCGGAAGAGGAAGGTACAGAGAAACAGTGGTGTGAGGTGAGAGAAAAGGGAATGAGAACGAGAGAGACAAAAGAGACAGAGAGGGAAGGAAGATTTGGTCATGGGGAGAGAATGAGAGAAAAGGTGAGACAGAGATAAAGAGAAGAAAATAGAGAGACAGAGAAAGTGAGACAAACTAAGAGAGAAAGAGAGAAAGCAGCATGAGGCAATGGGAAGTGAGAGAGACAGAAAGAGACCAATACAGTGCGAGAGAGTGAGAGAGAGAGAGAGAGAGAGAGTGAGAGCAAGACAGGAAGTACTAATAGACAGAGAGGAGGCAGACAGTGAGAGAGAAAAAGGAGGCGGGTGAAAGAGAAAGAGACAGGGGGCGAGAAGGAGAGAGAAAAAGACAGAAAGAGAGAGAGGATGAGACAGAGTGAGAAAGAGTGAGACAGGAGGGACAGAGAGACAGAGAGAGAGTTAGGAGAGAGTAAGAGAGCATGGAAAGGGCCGGAGAGAGAGCAATGTATGCTACATACTGTATACTGTATGTGATCAATTCAGAGCCAGCGCATTGATATATATGTGTGTGTATGTGTGTGTGAAAAGTGAGTGTATATATATATATATATATATATATATATATATATATATATATATATATATATATATACACTCACTTTTCACACACACATACACACACACTGTAAATGTAGGCCTCTTGTACGTTGAACCCCAGTAATCCCCTCTGGTAACAGTTCCCCTGCCAACTACGCCCTCCCTCTCTTTCTTTCCCTCCCTTTCTTTATTTTTTCCCTCCTTTTTGTCCTCCTTTTTTTCCCTCTTCTTTTTTTCCAGCTAGTAGTGACGCACTCGGCACATAATGAAACTGTTAAACAAGAGGACAGGCCGACTGTACCCTATGCCTTCCCTACCCTCCCTCTCTCCTTCTCTCCTTTTCGAGTTTTTCTCTCTCTTTTTCAGGGGAGTAAAGTGATAGGGCGGCTGTGTAGAAGCTGCTTTTTTAGACCGGGCCTATTTTTAGCCTCGCCGGCTCTATTTGGAGGCGCTACTTGTGTCATCTGCACCATGCCACGCGCTCGACCATCATATGGCCCGCGTTTTCACACTGAGAGCGCTTACAAATGTTCACACACATTTACACAGGCACTTCCAGTGAGGAGTTTTTAAAGAGACAGTCTGGCGAACAAAAATGTTTCCTTTCTGAATGTAGGCATGTTCGTTGTCGGAAGTTTTCTTCTTTAGCTTTGCTTGTAGTTTACAGGAATTGTGGGGTAAATGTGCTGCAAGTGATACTATCACAATTCAAGAAGGCTGCTACAGTTTTTGGCTACTTTGATTATGTCTTGGCTGATCAACTACACTTGAGGTCTGTAAGAAATTTTGTAAATGTGATTTTATAAAATAAGAATGACTGGCAGATCGTGATCTACTGCAGTGGTGTAGTCCTAAGAAAATATATATAAAAAAGTTATAAAGTCGTTATAAAAGCAGAATGTATGATATGATTTAAAATCAGAGTTAAACCATTTATAACTTTTAACTGATTCTTAAATTTAGACTTCTTTTGTATATTGATTCTGGGTTAGTTTAGGGTTAGGGTTATAGCTGTCCTATAGCTTGAGAAGAAGTACCTTCAGCATCTCACCGCTGCAAACATCACTCTTAAGGCAGTTTGCATGTGAACATTGGTTCTGTTTCCAGACACTTTCAGTGGAACAGCTTTTCTGTCCCTGCTCAAAAACTGTTACTATTTAAGAGAGCAAGCACTCAGCAGTGAATAGCTGTTCGTTCCATTGAGGCGATTGAGGAAAACATCCACAATAGTACTCTTAACCATGACGATGTGGCACATTGTTTTATCACTGTGTAGTTATGTGTTTGATGGTCTCCTCAGATTTCAGTCTTGGCAGCTATGACAAAAATGGCATGACACACCTTTCCATGATGAACTGAAGTCATACAAACCGTAATATTACTGATGTTAATATTTGTCTGTAAGGTGATACCAAAACTTGTGTTACTCAGCTTTTACGTCCTTCCAAAAGGGCTTGTCCTAGTAAAATTATGTTTTGTTGTATTTGTTTTTATGGGTAAATGTGTTAAAACATCTTCTACAGGGAACAAACTTAATTTTTTTGCTCTATTTAATGCACATTTTTGCATTTGGTTGGAAAAAAATTAAACAAACTATACATATAACACTTGCACACTGTTTCTGTTTTATTTTTTTTCAGGTTTCCATTTAGTAAATAAACAGTAATTGTGCATTAAGATGTGTTGAAGTGTGTTATCTGTAAAAGATAGGTTACTTTACTTTCATTTTAGGAAATGGAAAGACATTTGGACAAATAAAACTATTTGCTTATTTACCCTCATTTCTGAAACCAAAACCAATGACAAAGAAAAAAACAAATACAATCCACAACTGAAAGAAACACAAAGTGGGATGATTCCGTAGCCGTGACAGTGAGACAGTGTTGTAACACTATATCCTGATGTGGAATTTATGTAACACATAAGAGACACAGTGTGGAACACCTAGTATGTGTGTGTGAATGTATCAGGTAACAGGATGCAGGTGTCGCATTTTATGGCAGACAGCTTCAGCAGACAGCTTAACATGAAAAGCGCATTTGAGAGGATTTGCTTGACACAGAATCTCAGCTTCAGATCCATTATGGATGAGAACATTAGCAGAGCAACGAGCACATACTCAACGCAACGGAACAATGTGATGAAAGAATGTACACAGATTTTCCCCTTACCCCAAACGTAGTCAGTCAGCCAAGACACGTTTGGTGTCCGATGTTTGCTTCTTTAGTTTGGTGCTATGGCTATGAGGCTAGTGTAGCTAAGAAGTCATGGAAGCTGCTGCATTCGTAATCAAGTGGGAACTGGGAATTCTCTGACTTCCATGTAGGAAAAATTTATTTGAAAGGCCAGCCAAGTCATAATTCCCACAGTTTCAGCTCCCATAGAACATGAAGCATATGCGTGTTTTAAGCTTTTTAGGCGGACCTTTGAGTTTCTGTTCGTGTTCCAAGGAAGGACACATTTAGGAGTTTTTTGAACACTCACAGCAGCAAAGAAGTCAATAGGAATCTCCTAGTTCTCAGTAATCATGAACACAACATACAACTCAACCACTGAGGTTATATTACATACCTGGAATCTCGATTACACTTTCTTATGTGGTTTTTGACACTGTATGGCATACTGTTATCACCAAAAGTGGACAAAGGTGAACGAAGTTGTATAGATAAAACAGTATATGAACAGATTATGAAAATATATGCTCACCTTTCCTAATTATTGAGTTCAGGTGTTTCAGCCACACCCTTTGCTAACAGGTACATAAAACCAAACATGGACAAACATTGGCGCATGGTACTGGTGTCAGGCTACTTTTACAAGTTAAGCCTATGTCTGACCTGGTCAAGTATAAAATGGAAGCAGATGCCAGAAGAACACTACCCACTAGAATGCATGGTACCATCAGCAAAGTTTGGTGGAGGAGAGATAATAGTCTTCAGTTCCAGTGAAGTGTAAAGGTAGAGGAACAGGTCTCAAAAGAAGATGTTCACATATTCTCTGTATTGGTAAGATGATTTGAACTGTAACACATCGACTACAGCCATTTCCTATTCTCTTTCTTATCGCAAGGTATACGGTACAACAATATTTCAGTAGATTTTTGGGATCATACTTATTTAAACATCGAAGGGTCACAGCACTGCTGCATGCTGCAAAGACAAGAGCCTCAGGCAACGCAATAGAGGCTGAATGTAAGATTGATACGTCATGTCTTCACAAGTGAACAGAAAGCACACATGAATGGAAAAGAAAGATTTCAGAAGCAAAACTGTATCAACAAATATGAAAAACTGTCACCATGAGCAATATATTTATATCAAAATGAGTACAAAGGTGTTGTAATCCTTTAAAAACATCTAATAGTTGAATCTTGTTGTTTTTATTTGCAACATATTTTGCTTGTGTTTTTTTTTTATTACTATTTTATTTGAAACTAAAAGAAAATTAATCCCGTGAGTTTCTATCCCCTTGTCTGCTCCTTTCCATGACCAGGTAGTGAACAGCAGTAAGAATATTAAAGTATAAATATGTTGTCAAATAGTGTCAAACAGTAGCAGATAATAATAGAAGTAACTAACAAAATAATAATAATAAATAATAAATAAGCAGGCAGCATGACAAGTTCCCTATGACTCACATGATGAAATCATATTTTAAATGGTAAAAAGGTGAGTTTCTGTAATACAGCCCCAGGTCCTATCATCACTATCTACCATTACTGGTAGCACTCTAAACTTTTAAAGTGACATACAGAGTTTATTAGGCAGAAATGTTGTTTTATAGACTGTACTGTGCTGAATTACTGCATCCACACAGCAAAAAAACAAAACTCAAATCTTCAGTTATGATAGTAATAAGCTAAATATATATATATATATATATATATATATATATATATATATATATATATATATATATATATATATATATATATATATATATATACACACATCATTATTTACACATCATTACTGATCTCATACGTTGGGAGGTGGAAGTGAGACTGCATCCTTGTCCCTCATGGTCACATGCTGAGCATTGAAGTAAATGTGTCCCAAAGTGTGATAGTCAGTGGGTTCTCTTTAGATTCATCACTAACCAAACACATTATGCTATATGCTGTATTGTTTACCTTGGATCAAGTAGTGTTGCATTGGAGAATATTGTGTCAGAAAAGTTCTTCTGCACAGCTGTAAGTAAAGTATATATCATAGTATTGATCCTCAATTGTCTCAACAACAGTCTGTGTAGAGACAGCAGTAATGTTAATACATCCATGGAGCTTACTTGTGGAGTTCTGTGTCTTGTTGGGAGTCTTTTGTTTGGCTGGTTGGGATGCAGCCAGACACTCACTGTGTGATTTTAAAAATCCTTCAAATTATATGTTCACACTGCACAAAAGGGCTAAAAACACAGCCAACTCTACAGACAATCTACAGACAATTATGAATAAAGCTTCATTAGTGAGCACTGACCAAAACGCAACTTATTAAATCTTAATCATGCATATCATGTATAGGGAAACGTATTGTGATAAATATTTCACAATATATTTCCCCCCAGCCCTCCCGCACCCCCCAGCCCGCGCCCAAGTGATGACACGCAATTAATCACGTATTTCCGCTCATGTCGAGAAAAGTGTTTGTGGGCCAGTTTGAACATAAAGCTTTAAGTGTTAATGGTGGAGTGTGGATAATCCAACGGGCGTCATGCATGAGCTTGTATTTTCATGCATTTATGCCAAAATTGATATTTTTCTGCTATGCTGTGTCCTCCAGAAAGAGGAAACCTCATGACCTGACCTGTGTTTGTATTTGTGTGCATGCTTGTGTGAGTGTTTGTGTGTAGTAGTGTTTGGATGGGCAGTATTTATAAGGAATTTAAGTTTAAGGCGGTTTATGGCTTACGGTGGTCCAGCTTCCCTCAATAGCCATGCTCTGTTATGACCTACGCTAGTTTCCCTCGGGTTGTGTTTTAAGGGACGATCAAGTCTGTGTGTATGTGTGAACGTGTGTGCGTGTTTGTGTACTGCTCACTTTATGCCTCAGACTGATTTTTGCTTTCAGTCTTTTTCTGTCAGTTCACATTTACTGTAGCCAACTATTCAGACACACACACACACACACACACACACACACACACACACACACACACACACACACATAATATCATTGCCATATGTGAAGGAATGTAGGGTAACCTCTAAATAATATGTTTAACATGCTCAAATTATACTATGCTTATGCAATTCCATCTAATAGACCCCATTTCTTTCCATTTTTAAATATTGCATTGCATAACCCTCCTAGTATTTGCCAACATTTTATGGAAAACTTTTCATTTGAGTTGGCCTTTATTTAAGCACCTAGTGCAAGTAGTAAAATGCAACAAATATAGATATAAATGAATTGGCCAAGTAATAAATACTACTACTACTATTACTACTACTACTACTACTAATAATAATAATAATAAAAAACATTAATAATGGAATCAGAATATGCATGCATGCATATTTCATCAAAGATGACCCGCCAGGGTCCTCTAGTTTTTCGTTTTTTTTTCCTTTTTATTCAACTATTGTTGTTTAAACAAAAGTGTTACATTCTTAAAACAATCAGAAATTGGTTTTCCCTAGGTATCTAGGTAGATATAGCTAAATGACCTCTCCTATTGGTGAGAATTTCAGGAGCCCAAGTCCCAACACACAGGCAAATGACATGTAGCTTAGTACTAAACTACTCAAATCCAATTGGAACACTAGCAAAAGTTACAATTTTCCATTTTCTTGCACTATTGTAGTTGTTTATACTGTATAACTATTAAAAAACACACAATTGATATAACAATAGTGACTAGAATAACAAAACATTATATTATTATTATTATTATTATTATTATATTATTATTACTCTTTTGCAGTAATGTATTACAGAATGGAATGCATTCGTACAGCTTTTATTAACTATTTTATGTATTTTTCCACACATAAAAGTTATGAAACAGAACAAATATGCCCCTTTTCCCAGAGAAAGTTAATATAGTGTAACGTTTTTTTATTTCTCATATGTGTGAATGAATTAATCAGACTAGAGCGTTGATATTTCTTGTATGTGAAAAAACTCTCCTTAAACCTATCAAATGAAAAATAGAAAATTCTTAAAGTGGTCTAAATTACATTGTTTAACCATTCATTAAACAACAAAAACAACAAAGATAATAATAATAATAATAATAATAATAATAATAATAATAATAAAATGTTTTGATTTAATTTCATAAGGCATTTGCCCTGTGATTTCCAACAGGGGGTTCAACACCATACGCATGATAGTTTTTTTTGTTTTTTCTGTTAATGTAGTATTTTGTTTATTTATTTCACTTTACTTTACACAGTGTTAATGCAGTGTGATGTTAACAGTGTAATAAACTAGAAGAAACTTTAAGTGGGTGCTGAAATGTTTTTTGTCCCATCCAGACTGCTCACAGTGGTCATCCACCACAATACCCTTGAAAGTTTTTTTTTCTTTTTTGTCTTTTCTACTTCCCAGTTTCCTGTAGTCAGGTGGACCGCTGCCCAGATTGTGGTCTGCAGGCTGTAAGCCCAGTGGCCCGCTGTCTGTGGTGCATGCGTATGTGTGTATGTGTGTATCCTGATGACGGAGCGAAAGGCAAACGGAGGAGAAAAGGCGCGGGCAGGCCAACGTCAGCCGAGTGGCCCTTACGTTAGCGTCTCTTCTCCTGCTGTTTGCGTGGTTTAAGTGTGTTTATAGGGCTCTGTACTTATAGGCCCGCGCGCCTGTGTGTAAGTGCGTGTGTGAGGGAAGAAGCGGCCTTTTTCCCATTCGTCTCGGGGGTCTGTGGCTAAAAACTTTACTGGTCAGCATGGCTGTGACATCACAGGCCCGCGTAGTTTGGGATAGTGAGGCAAACACACACACACTCACTGATGCACACACTCACACACAAAAGAAATTCTGGCAGAATCCCTGCATTCCTTTGATCCCTGTACGCAACAGTCAGACTTTGTCTGGGTCAGGGGTCACGCGTCTGCAGGGATGTGGTCGGCATTCGACGCTGCTCCGTGCGTGCAGGGCGCTGGTGAGGTCATGCAGAGTGGGACGTCCCGTGCAGATTAGGTCATCACATATGTAAGCAGTTGCACTACTCAGATGTAATGAATTGTGGGAGGGTCCGTGAGCCTGCGGATTACATAATACTGACTTGGATTCACACAGATTTCCCACAGCAGGAAACTCTCATTACTGATGTCTGGGCCGCCTAGCGCTAGACAAAGAGCAGCACCAACACAACCCTCCCAAAATCTGCCTTATCTAACCTTATCTAATTACAGTCCGCTGCCGTAAGAAGGTTCATAAATTGTTGCTGCCATACCCAAAACCACATATCTCCATTTTTTGCTATTTTTTTATCATTCTACACACACAATGTGTAAACATTTTCTCTTAAAAAGACTGATAGAAACTGTCTTATATAGAATATTCATACATTAATGTACATTAGATATTAAGAGCTTTTTGCCTTTACAGTTGTATATAAAAGCAAAGGCATCCCTGGTGAAACTATGCTTTGTTGTTATTTAAGTGAACTACTGTTTTTTTGTAAATGTAATTAATTAGCACATAAAATTTGGTAAGATTTCAGACTTATATTTAACTTTTTTTTATATATTTAACTTTTTGGGAAACTTCCCAAACTCTGGGAGTCTCGCTATAATCTGATATGTGACAATCCCATTTCTGACACCAATGTAGACAGTAAAGACCACTCTTCAGTGATACTAATCTGCCAGGATAGAACATATTTCACAGTAATGATAGTTATTAACACTGCACCACTACACCAGTTAACTGGCCCAACAACCCCATAGGCACATATATACATATATAAGCTATCAGTCTAGCTATTTACATTTCAAGTAGTCTCTTACTGTGTATCCAGTATTATTCCAAGGGGCTTTGCACTTATCGCTCTGCATGGCCACGCCTCCTGTATGTCCACAGCTGGTTAGGAGCTGGTAGTGGAGCAACATTATACAAGGTTTCATTCCCCTGTAGAAGCTGTTACCTGATTTTTGGTCTTTTGCACATAACTGTATATGTAATTTTTGTATTTTTTTTCAAAAGCTACACATCCATACCAACATGTTTTATAAAATGTATTATATGTTCGCATAGCTTAGTCTGAATTTTGTTAATAAAGTGTTTTCCATGTATTTACATAATAGTATCAGAAATACAGTCTATATACAGTTACAACTCTACAGAAATACTATATAGATACAGTGTCATAATAGAGCTATTCCTGAACCTCTACACAGGGACCCTCCAGGCCCACCTCAGTCACATTATCTTGCATACAGCCATAACATTAAAACCACTTCTTTGTATCTACACTTTCTGCTCTTACTAAACAGGTGCACTACTTTATAGTTCTTCACTTACAGAATGTAGTCCATCTATTTCTCTGCATACTTTGCAAGTCCCCTTTCACCCAGTTCTTAAATGGTCAGCACTCCCACAGGACCACCCTGGAGCAGGTATTATTTGGGAGGTGGATCATTCTCAGCACTGCACTGACACTAACGTGGTGGTGGTGTGTTAGTGTCTTGAGCTTGTGTGGATGGAACAGACACAGCAGTGCTGCTGGTGTGTGCAAGAAATAAAAAGAATGAACAGGAAATAAATAATCAGAGCAAAACAACATAACTTTTGAACACTCCCAGTCAAATTGTGTTTTATTGAGTTTGGAAATATATTACCTACAGGGAGCAAACTTAAATATGCTACTGGTCTGCTAAATTTAGCACAATTTATTTGAGTTTAGCACACTATATATGATATATAATATAAAAAAAACAGTGAATAACTTTTGCCCAGTAAGTAAAATTGAGCCAAAAAACAGTAATTGTGTACTGGGATGTGCAGAAATGTGTTTTTTGTACAATATGTGTCAATATGTGTTAATACTGTTCATTTTAACCAAAACATGCTATTTGACCAGAAGCACCCAAACTTTTACAAATAACTAAAGGAAACTAAGCCTTATGCATCACAATTGTCTCTTTAATTTAAACAACTAAAAGACAACTGGCACATGCCTCACTTCTGCTTTTTTAATGTGACTTAAGTCTCAATGCTGGTTTGTTCACTGTTTTAAATGGCATAACTGGCTGGTGCTTTAAGATGAGAGTGATGATTTAGACATTCAGTTTGCATAGTGTTGATTGGGGATTTATAAACTTCCTTTACGTTTTAGTTAGATTAGCCCAAAGAAGAAAACTGTAGACACCAAACCTGTCTTGGCCTGAGCACATAACTGAATTAACTTTGTCTACATTCAATATTAACTGCAGTTTGTTTGAGACCTTGATCAATTGCTCTTTAGTGAGTAGTTCTTTCTGTTACAAATGTTGCGTCACAATAATAAAAATGATTATATGGTTAGAATGATTTTAAACTACTCAATCAAGTCTAAAATAATATTAGTCTTTATTTCGATTTTTAGTTAATGATTAATGGCTGCATACTTTATCATGTGTTACTATTAATAAGTGTACTCTTATTGTAAAGTGCTACCAGTGATGACTATTGGAATAACCATTTATAAACATTTATGTGGGGTTATATCAGTTAAGCTAATGTAGGTGTCATGTAGCCTTACAAACAGTACTCTACAGTACAGTACATATTTGTGAGTATTGCAATAACTGTATGAAGATTTCGGAAATAAAGGACTTTTCTTAGCAGATGTAAAATACTGTAATTAGTTGGACATTTTTAAAAGTCAGTGAATTCAGTGGCACTGATGAAAAGTTCTGCATGTTCAACAGAATTTCTCCGCTTGTTTCATTGAACTATGAGTACAAAAGAATAGATATAAAATTACAACACACCTGCAACTTTTATGTGTTAATTGGCACTGAGTAATTTTCATTCATTATTAGCGAGCTATTGTTTTGTATGCACTGCTGCACGTGGGTCTAATGGAATATTCCATCATTCTTATTTATCTGTGCACATCAACCGGATCAAAAAGATGCATGAACACACACATAGACACACACAGTGCGGATTAAAAGGCATTTTAAAAGGCATCATGTTACAGGCACAGCGAGATGTCCCTGCCTCTGTCTTCTTAAGCGTAATGGATACTGCAAATCAAGATAGACAGATATGCACTGAGGAGATCAGCACTAGTGTGTGTGTGTGTGTGTGTGTCTTGCGCCGCTGCACTGCTTCCATGTTATTCTGTTAAGTAATACATATTTGATTAGTGGGGAGACCCCAGTGTGAGGCTACACGTTCCAGCCACATGCACAGATAAACTCAGCACGACGGCCAGCTTTCAGCACGAAGCCTCAAACGTCCCGGGACACACCAAGCTCTCCAACACAAACACATACACATTTAACACAACAGTTAGTGTAGTTGTCCTTGTTGTGTTTGTGTCTGTATGTCTGTGTGTGTTTCTAAAATTAGGTTTTTTTTTTAAATGAATAAGAAGTTTGCTTATTTGGCATAGTAAGGCAAAAAAACAAGTTTAAACTGTTAAACATGGTGGTGGCAGTATTATGTTTTGGAGTGTTTTGGATCAAGACAACATTCTATCATTGGAGGAAGTTTTAATGTGCAAAAACAAAATAAGACAATGACCCTAAACACACTAGTTAATGTATCAAAGAATAGCTATAGCCTTAGGTGGCTCCCTAACCTTGTTAAGCTGTACCAGAGATGTAAACCCAAGCCTGTTGCTTACCTTTTCTACATGTTGTTGTGTTCACTTATTATCTTGGTACAAATAGCTAAGAGATGTAGTCCAGGGAGTCACTGACTGGTTCAGTACCCGCTGATGGATTTCTTTATAAGTATATTCAAAAATACAGTTTAGGCTAATATGTGCAGGAAATACACTCATTTAACTTATTCAGCTACCCCACCCTATAGTGCAACTCTAGCTTTGTTACCTTAGCCCTGTCTTTGATTATCCTAACCAAAAAAATACCAAGGTGTGCTCAAAGAAGGAGTGATCCCAGTTACTTGAAATGTTAAATTTGATGAAATTCAATCATTATTTCCTGTCTTGTCAGTGGTCACTGTAATGACTGCACTTATTCCAATGTATAAAACACACTCAGTCTGCTGCAGAATAAGATCAGGGCTGCCCTGAACATTTACAAAATATAGCAAACAATGAGGGGAGCTACAGTGAAAATGTCAGTAAGTGACCCTAATTTATTTAATGTGCGAATAAATCAGACTATTTAAGGGGCAGTGGGAGGAAGCTCATTATTCTGCTTTAGTTGAGACATCTTTTTTTTCTCCCCAGAGGTACAAATCACGGAATGACTCTAAACTGTGGATTTATTAATATGTAATAATCTCCACTGTACCTTGTACTCCCAACAGCTCAATTATACATGGGTGTACACACACACACACACTCACACACACACACACACACACACACACACACAAAGCCCTTAAGCAATATGGCAACTTGCAAATTCTAAAAAAGCTACTGTTACAAGCAGCAATTTGGGGAAGGCAAGCAATATATAGCAATAAATGTATGAATAAAACCCATTTTATAATATATATATATATATATATATATATATTCCCTTAGGCTCCACTTTTTCTTCAGATCTAAAAAAGACCCAAACATATACACATATACACACACAGCTATGCTGACAAATAAGTGACATATTTGGGTAATGACTTACTTATTGTGTGTATATATATATATATATATATATATATATATATATATATATATATATATATATATATATATATATAGAGAGAGAGAGAGAGAGAGAGAGAGAGAGAGAGGGAGAGAGAGAGAGAGTTTATTATCTTCTTCTGTAGTTGCCAAGCTATAGATACAAATATGTCACTTATTTGTCAGCATAGCTGTGTGTGTATATGTGTACATGTGTGGGCTTTTTTAGATCTGAAGAAAGAGTGGAGCCTAATTTCCTTTGAAAGATAAAAAGTGTTGTTTATTCAGGAGTGTCTGTTTTGGAGGCCTCCAAAGTCTTGCACTCTTATATCCACAGATATCTCCTGAAGAACTAATAGCTTGTATTTAATGCTCATTGGACTGGAAAGTATGGTCTCTGAATGAAAATCTTTGACTCCTGCATAGTACTGTATAGAAACTCTCCATTTCAATATCATATTATCAGCTGTTATACCCATTAATTTGACTTATACTACTATATAGTTATAAAAGACGTCTAAGTTAAAACCTTTGTGATGGAAGTGGAGAGAAAGGAGAAATGAAGGAAAACAACCCCATATAATATTGTAAACAGCTTCTTTAAACTGTTTACACACACATTAAATAAACACATGCACACACACCACAGTTCACCCAGTCCTCCATCTGCCTCCAGGTCATCAATCATTCAAATAAACAAATTTCTGTGTGAAAAATCTGCAAGCTTGTATTTTTAAGAGCCATCAATCATTCATGTGCGGCCAGGACAACATTGATGTTTAGTACAGTGCCTTCCCCCTGTTCTGCTCCAGAAGCATCTCTAATTACTGCCACCAAATCCAAAATATAAAAAAAACATTTCATGCTAAATATTAGTTCACTGAAATACAAATAAAATGAATGCAAATACAATTAATACTTATGAATTTATTACGTACGACAGTGTGTTCGTTTAACTCAGGTATGCTGGTATGCTGGGTGAAACTTAGAACCAAATCTTTGCTATTCCAGAGGCCTGTTTTGTGTATTAATTGTTGTTTGGATTTATTCTAATGTTACATAAATATTCCAGATAAATGTTTTTAACTGTTTGCTATATTACAAGTTCTCACAATTAAAAAAAGAAATAATTATATAATTCCTGTGATTAGTATATGTTGAGTGTATTTGTTACATTTTTATACACAACAGATATTTTAAACCAGAAATAGTTTTTTCTCTCTTTAACTGATTTTAGGCATAACATTTTCTTGTGAAAGTATTATTCTCTCATTATCAAGTGGTAAAGTGCAAGTGGGTAATAGATATACACACCAGAAAACATACAGACCAGAGGTCCCCAGTTCACTGCAGACCAAGTTTTTGTTTTTCACATATCTAAACCGCAAAAGTCTCAAAACACATTTCAGACTTTTAACTAACTTAGACCTCAGACTATAATTATTTGTCTCTGAGTGACACTGTAACTTAACTACAATCATTTTAGTCAAGTGTTTCAGTAGTGACATTTTGATTTAAAAAGTTTTCTTAATTGTATAAAATATGTGTTTTGGTTCTAATGTTACACACTGATTTTGAGACGTTTAATTAAATAGGATGGAAATGGATAAAGTCTAACTTCCTGCTCTAAAATGCAGTGTGGCTAAAACTAAAACATAATAAATCTAAGTCTTCCAACTTCACTTTAAAAGAAAAAAATAAAACAACATTGAAAAAACACGAGTTGAAATTTAGGGGTTAAGCTCAGAGCAGCTATTTCCCCGATAGAAAGTGACATAGATAATAACTTTGTATATATTTAGCTTATTACCATCCTAATAAAAGCCTTAGGTTTAAATAGATCCTAACATAATCCTTGATGAGACTGGAGAATGCAGACTAAGGAACCTGATACCACTGCACAGAACAGAATGTCTCCAAATCCTCCTGGGTCCTAGTTCTTCTCTTTAAGACTCGCTTTAGCTATCCCTACAAGTGTTTAATTGGCTTAATATAGGAGCGGCCAAACGATAAGCTTGAATCTGTGGTTAGATTCTGTAGGAGATCCAAGTGTGACCCAATTTTGAAAAAAAAACTTCTAAAACCTACAGTATATTTAATATTTAACTTTCTATTATGTATATAAATCCTTCTTTTAACACCAACTAATTTGTTGAACTTGGTTCCTGTCGATGTTCCAGTAGCATCTAGCAAACTCCAGGTGCTTCAGATAATAGAAACGTTTTTTATTTGGAAAGTTTCTATTTACCTGGCGTAGAGATGGCATCACATTGTAATCTTTGTTTCTCTAATCTTCCCCCTCACAGTGCATAAGGGCAAAATACAGGTGACAGATTCACTACAGCACTGGTTGTTTTAAACTTCTCAATTATTGCCCAAACAGTAGGCCTGGAATGCTGTGGTGGGTTTAAAAAAAGTATTAAATTTAGATATAAAATATAAATTTACAATTACTTTACATTAATGAATATTTCTAGGGGTGCCGATAGTATTACAGTTGTGGTTTTGATTAAAGACATGTGTTTTAAGACATTTTTTGAAATTATATTTAGACCTTTAAGGGTTAAAGAGTGCAAGAGAGAAAGAAATAGATAGGGGAGGGTGTAGTGTGCTGTACTGTAGAGGGGCAGAGGACAAAGGAAGTGCACATTCTGGAACATGGTGTATGAGTGCGTGTGTATGTGTGTGTGGGAGACGTGACAGGGACACCCTCTATCACGCCACCCCCACTGCTTTTACGTCCACCCCCTTCACGTGGTGACGGCGGATGGGAGGTCCATGACACACCAACTCACAAATACGCTCTTGCACACACTAACCCTCGTGGCCCCAATTCCCTGAGAGCACTTAAGGAACTTCTACTGTCACGTCCACTGGAGAAAGTGAATGAGAGTACTAGAGGGAGAGTGAGCGAGAGAGAGAGAGAGAGAGAGAGAGAGAGAGAGAGAGAGAGAGAGAGAGAGAGAGAGAGGAAGTTAGTAGGAATTTTCAATCAATTATATTTTTTAGCTTGTACCTAACTTGTCTACTCTTGTTTTCAAAATCCACTGTTTGGAGCCACCTACATCACCAGAAGCTTTTAGGGGTTCCACAAAAGAAGTCTTTATAAAAAGGTAAGCCACAAAATGCAGCGGCTGAACTCACTGGACCAACAAATGTAATCATGTGATGTGGTCAGATGTGACATTTGTCAGGTTTGGCAAAAAAAAGGAGTTACGTACCATGAAAAGCACCTGAAACCCACTATCAAACATGGTGATGCTGCCTGGTCTGTTTTGAAGATCATAGGCATCTACTGAAAACCAAGAGATTGTCTGCCTCTGCAATGATTCCAATGATCCCAAACGCATTCACTACCAACTCAGAGCAAGTTAAGCCATGGCTCTCCACATTTAAACCTAAATAAATGATAATAGGGCAGCCTAGCTGTTCAGGGGGTCAATGGCAGTGTTTGCTTATATGTTTGTTTCAAAACACGATCAAAAGTCTGAATTTTCACCCACTGCATATGTGGTTTTATGAAGGGTGTCAATAATTCAGACTGGAGGACTGTTTTAGCAATTATAGATGTGTTTATAATTAGGTGGGAGGTGTGATGTTATTATGGTCATGTGTTAGGGTTATGTTGTGTGTGTTTTTTGGCAGAGGTATCGTAACATGGCCTACGTTTCATAAGGCAGACCCCTCTCACATCTCTCCTCCTGACCGAGCTCCTCGAGTGTACCAATGCAGTAGTGGAAAAAGACCCTAAAAATAACGTGCACACTCGTTCTCACCTCCGGGCTAGGACAGACCACGTCGGAGAAGAGGAAGGGGGGGGGGGTTTATATTAGAAAGCACAGATGGTAATAGCAGTACCCCCACCCTGCCAGCGCCCGAACTGTCCTGGGCCAGATTAAGCTGCAGCTCGGGGTCTCCTCGTGCCCCTTGCGTCACACACACGTATCGCATACCACCGCCGGTCACACACCCAGGGCATCTTTCACTTACACACACGCCCTCTGTGCCACATTCCAGTGGCAGTCACACGCGCTGCATCATCAGAGCCACACTCCTGCCTCCTCAGCGATCTCCCAGAGGCTTTACGCTACCACCCTTGCCTTTTTAGACACACCATTCATTTACAGTTGCTGTTAAAATGTGTTAGCTAATCAGACTCATTTTAAGCTGCAATCAACAACAAACAATGAACACAATTAATAAGTTGTTAAAAACAATTAAAATAAATTGCTTTTCCACATTTAACACGACATTTAAACCTTTTACGACAGGCTTCTTCAGTACTTAGCGGAGCGCCTTTTATTGTTATGACCTGCTGCAAAAGTAATGCCTAGCCAGACACCAGCTTCTGGCGGGTGTACCTAAGAAATCCTAGTCTGTTCCTCATAAGGAACGACTTTCAGTTCACTTATATTTTTGGGTTTGCGTGCTGCAACCAGCTTCTTCAAATTTTAACAAAGATTTTCTGTGGGGGTTCAGGTCAGGGAACTGTGATGGCCACTTCAGTATCTTCCAGAACATTTTCTGAAAACAAATCTTGGTGGACTTTGGGGTGCTCATTGTCTGGTTTAGAAGGTTAAAGGACACCCCAGCTTTAGCTTCCTCACAGAAGACATGAGCTTTTCTCCTACAACTTCCTGATAAGATAATCCTTCATTAGTCCCACAGTGGGGAAATTCACCAAGGGCATCTACTGATACTTGATTGAATACATCTTGCCCCCCACACACTGCAGGTTTACAGTGCCAAGGAAAGCAAAGCAGCCCTAGTCTTTACAGCATATGCTTCATTCTTCCTCCTCCAGAAACACCACTGACTGACAGATGCAAAATGTTTTAGCTGTATTACTCTGATTCTTTTTGTATCCTTTTCCTTGTTTGTGCAAGGCAATGATCACCTCTCTTGTCATGTCCAGGTGTTTGACGTGCTTGATCTCAAGCACACCTGATGCAACTAATGAAGACTTTGATTAGTTGCATCAGGTATGCTTTAGACTACACCTGGTTTTCAAATACATGCTCTTATTAGATATTCTATTGAGGGGTTTAATCATTCTGAGACTGTAGTAGTCATAAAAAGTGGTATTTTGTGTTAAATTCGTAGCAACAACTTTTTTATTAGTTGTGATAGCAAGCAATCTGGGTTCGATTCCCTGTCCGGGCTGTTTTGTGTGGAGTTTGCATGTTCTCCCCATGCTCCCGGTACTCGGTGTGTGTGTGCGTGAGTGAATGTTAGCCGTGCGATAGACTGGCGAACTATCCATGGTGTACCCCGCCTTTGCCCAATGACGCTGGGATTGGCTCCAGCCCCCCCATGACCCCGACTAGCAAGATAAAGCAAAAGATAATGGATGGATAATTGGTTTATTGCAAACAGCTGAAGGTTTGCACATTTTGCTAATAAACCTAATTTGCAATGGGGGGGTTGAATAAGTTTTGTAACTGTAACTGATTGATTTATTACTTGGAAAGGAATACTCAGCCTAACCTTGATCTGCTGCACCTGTAACATAACATGGATAATAGTTTTAGGTATTGCTTTAGCACTTTCCCATCGGCCTCTAAGTTTATTTTGGTTCAGAGAGTTTTTAGTGGAGAGAAAAGGATGGAAAAGGCTGGAGGACTCATTTTTTAGTAGCTCTCATTCTACAGTTGGGCTCAAGACTATGTTAACCTGTTTTTTTTCTATGACAAAACTGAAAAATCATTGTTGGTATCCAGAGACGTGTTCTCAGCTAATACAGATCGCTCCTAGGAAAACATTTTCGGCAACTGTCGGCAGATCCTTTGAATTATGAGGCTGTTAAAGTGACTATGAAATCAAAATGGACATTTTTACCTTGTTAGTTCTTATGCTTGGCTGTATTAAGTACCATTAATTGTGTCCTATCATTCAAACATCAATCATTCTTAGGGTAGTCACTTTTGCCCACCTCTAAATGCTGTTACACATTTGATTGCGTCACTGTGTTCCATGTTGAAGGAAAAAATTGTACTTACCAATAATATGTTTTCCCTCCCCTCTCACCACCCTGACCTGTCATCTAGCAAGAACTCCCATGTTCGTCTCTGCTCCTGGCGGCACATATATGTATAATGGCTGACAGCCTTCTTTCTTCTTGTCATATTACTCTCACTTTCAGTTTTAGGTCACTTCTTAAATAATCACTTATGAGTTATTTCAGTTCGTTTATGCTGGCAACCAGTGTTCATGTTAACACAAGTAGTGTGGTTCGAGAAATCTGGCAGTATTTGTGCTGTTTTTGGAAGTTTTCTGCCACGCTGCAAGGCTGTAAGTTAGTCCAGCTGATGAAGGAGTGACGTGCACAGACATCCACACACACACACAAACAAAAAACATTTTATTTTTTTCAAGTGAAGTGTATTTCTCTTGCTTTTGCCCTGAAAGCATAACGAAAGCAAGAGCAAAGTGTTTCGCCTACGTCTAAAGAAAAAGTAGACAAAGTATATACTGTGGTGAGTTCAGAAAATTGGATACCTAGAACTATTTTCTGGGTTATAGTGAAGTTACAACAAGATTTTTGTTTTGTTTTCACTGATTATGCTTAGTTCAGTAAAAACAGCCATTGGCAACCGAGTAAGCTACACACAGTGAGGCTTAGAGTGGATTGTTATAACAATCATTCCATGTGTGGGGCAAGGCTGGAGCCAAATGTCTTAAACATCTAATGATTTCAAAGAGTAAACCATCAACACTGTGAAAATCGGTTTATTTTTATTTTTATTCTTTTCTGTAAAAGAGAGATCTGACTGTGAAAATCTGACTCCAGACTTCAGATTGCCTACTTTTTTACAATCCAATCAAGTCCAGAGGAGTAAAAATTATGTCCTGTCCAGAACTAGTTCTTGTTCTGTTATTCTATTTCATTCTGAAATACATCACATTGAGAAATGTTCTGATTTCCAATGCACGTTGGCTTTAAGAATATGAATTATAATTACTACATAAAAGCTCACATTGCTGCACACTGAACTGATGTTATAAACTGGGAAACCTCAGCAAAATACCTCACACAAATGTGAGTTTTATCAAATATTCTGGTTAAGTTGCTTTGGCAGTTGAGGCTACAGTTTGAGAAGCTGGTGTGTGTATTTAAAACAAGTTGTAATCTTAGACATGGGCAATGGCCAATAAGCCAGGACTTATTTGGTCAATATAAGTCAATAAGCCAAGTTTTATTTAGTATCTGTATTTTGGTTCTTTAATTTTTGTCAAGCCAAGTTGTTAATTACTCTCAAAGGCTTGTTTATGTTGTTTGTGAAATACTGTATATCATTTAAATTACACTGCATTGTCAGTTTTTATAGATAACACTATGTCAAATATTGCTAGAAACAACATAAGTCTGATATTACTGAACGATTCACTATGGAACAATTATGTTGCACTGGACTAAAATGAACTGCAATGAATTCCTGTCTGCCTGGAGAGAAAACTGTAAAGAGGAGGGAGAGAGAAAAAAAGAATGGGGTGCTTGTAAGAGATTATTTTCCCTCCTCTGCCAACGAGGCTGACACATGGCTGGCTCACTTTCTGTCGCAGCTCCAAAGGCACAGGCTCTCCAGACCAGGACCCCGAGTCAGCAAAGCCCGTGCCGTGCCAAAAACACTTTGACAACATGCCAGTGCTCAAATTAAAAGTTGCTGATACCATATTCTCACCTTTCCAGCTCAGCTCAGGCCCAAAACCACTAACCATGCGTTTATACTGCCTTAAAAGTTTAGGCTCACTGTTTTTTAATAATATGAACACAGTCTGGCACCTGTACACTTTGATTATGCAGACATGCTGTTGTAATATGAGCAAAATGTGGCTTGGGGTTGTCATGTTGAAATAAGTATGGACATCTCTAAAACAAAAGTCAAGTTGGTGTATCTGGACATTGTTGACAAATGGTTATATGAAGTCTTTATAAACCCATGTGGTGTAATCCAACACTGGAGCATACTAATGCAGTGTCATCTGAGGGCCCGAAAGTCACAGGCATTTAGTAGTGGTTCCCTGAACCTTTTGATGATATTATGCACTCTATAGGGTAAATATCTAAAATCCTTGCAATCATTCATTGAGGAACATTGCCTCCTTTTATACCCAAGCATCAGTGCATCACCTGTTTTAAATGTTTTTTGACAAGGGCACTTATTATGCTCATTTTTTTAATGTTGGCAATTTTATTTTTGAGGTCTACTGGAATAGATTTACATGTCAGTTTTCCCCAAACAATATTTTATTAATACTGTACATCTGTATTCACATCTAAATGAGTGTATATTTATAAAGAAAAACAATTAGTTGAAAGGTAAAACACTAAATATTTTCTCTTATTAGTTTAAATATAGGTCAAGTTGTTTTAATCTGTTTTAATTTGCATTCCACATATGGTCCCAAGTTTCTGATGCTAAATATGACAAGCAGTTCCGCTTTTGAACAGTGCTCTGTTGTGATTTGCGTGGACATATTAAATGGATATTTGTGGCCGTGACTAAAACGTGGGCCGGTGGCAATCTGTCGCAGTTTGTGAATGCTGGAAAATTATTGCAAGTGCAGGTGATGGATGTTAGTCATGCCCACAGCTACATCGAATTACTCCTATTTCAGGAGATAAGCTTATTTCAGAGGTTTGCTGCTTTGTGACCATTGACATGACATTTGTGAATATCTGATGGGTAAGTAATAAGGGATAAGAGAGAGAGAGAGAGAGAGAGGGAGATAGAAAAAGAAATGGAGAATGTGCATCAGTGAGTATGTGTGTGTGTCCCACAGGAGAACAGAAGCATTGGCCTGAGTGTAGGATCGATAACGGCTGTCGCTCTATTCCATGCTTTATCAACCATATGATCCATTAAAACCAGGCACTCTCTGCTGGCATGCTCCTCTACACACACACACACACACACACACACACACTTCTCCCACCATTCCACACCAGTTGCCCACCCTGCATCCCTGAGGAGAGCACAAGATTCCAATACTGCTCCAAACCCACTGAGCCATACATTCTGGTCACAATACACATGCATGTATGTATTAATAGGCCGTGATAACCTGGGGTTACACATATACTCTATACAGCTACTGCTCAGTCAAAGTCAAAGACAACCTTTAATTTATTTTTTATTTACAGGCAAAACAGCCATTCAGCACAAGGGGATTCAATTAGTCAACTTGTATGAGGGACAAAGTCAGAAAGGAAAAAAAGTTTTCAAAATTTAAGTTCAAACAACTACAAAACTCCTGTTTCTTATTCCAAAAAACACACAGGTATTTCTGTCCAGACTTCTTCTGTGAGAAGATAACATACAGTGATACAGGTCTTAAAGAATGTGTGCCCATCAAGAAGACAGAATTGAGTTTAAAAAAATAGACCAAAAAATTTGCATATGGAACAAAGCAGCTGCTGGTATGCTCAGAACAATGGACTGACCTCCCCAGAGGCAAATGGTGGAAACACCAAATGCTAAAACATTATATCATATTTAATTATTTGAGTTTTTGGTTAATTTTCTATTTAATATGTTGTTGTATATCTGGTTATTTATTCCCAGAAAAGAGCAGTTGTCTTTTACATTTGATTGAGAAATGGATCAATAGAAAAAGGAATTAGATGATTGTATCATTCAGAAGACTAAGATATGTTCACCTAAATCACACACACATACATACACAGAGCTATGCCAGACAACAAACACAAAGTGAGTTTTAGCTCTCTGGAACAAAACTGACATATCTCTAAAATTGGCAACTACAGAAGAAGATAAAAAATAATATAACATAATGAAACAAGATGAATTTTCCAATTTTAAATCATTTCAGCAAAATTTTACTACAATATATTGGCAGATTATGTAAAAGTTATGTAAGAATAAAAAAGTACATTTCATCCACTTATTCATTCATTTATTCATTCATTAATAGCTTAACAATAAGGAGATTTTTTTTCTGCAAGCGTCGGAATCCTGTACTGAAAGTAAATCAGTATTTTGAAATTAAAATAGGTTTCATACAGTTCCGTTTGTGCCTGCTCTTCTTAATCCTGGTGAGTAATGAGGGTATCCATAAGTGCGTGTTTATGTCAACCTACGCGCGTTTACATCAAGATTTAGGTCACAGGTGTCAAACTGTGGTCACAGAAGGACAAAACACGGCAAAGGTTTGCGTTTTTCATGCTCTAGAACCCGGTCTTCATATTTAGCTCATGAGTCAAAATCACCAGGTTTGACGATTTATAATTCTGAGAATATAAGTGTGACATCCGGTAAAGTATATCTTATGCTATAAGCATGAATATGTTTATATACTATATGAGACAGAGGTTTATTTCTGTGGAACCTTTGCACAAAAAGGATTTAGCTTTGACTGGGAGTCCGAGAGACCATAACTGACCTTGCTCTCTTTGAATAAGGAGGCCCCCCTCACTCAGCACGATATTAGCCAACAGTGTGTCTCTTAGCTGAAGTAACAGCTTCAGTAGTTTGTATGCTCCTCTAAGCATTGAAATGTCCAGTAACCTTGCGTTTGTCTAACCTCCTAGCTGTGTTTGATAAAGGGAGATCTTATGCAACTGCTAAATTGGGGAGAAAACTGGGTTTTACAAAGGGCAATAAAAGGGCTGTACAAATAAAAATGATCTTGGACCAAACTTGCTTGTAAAAATGTTTCATTTACTTGCATTAAAAGTAAAGTTTTTTTACATCCCTTATAAATTTAGCATTTTGGAAAAGGTTTTGTTACAATGACAGCTATATTGTTATTTTCATACATTATACATTAACATTTCATAATAAATAGACCAATAGAAAGGGTCCAAAACATTCTGTCACATTGACAGTATACAGTGCCCTTTCTTTTTCAGTAATATGAATAAAAACGTGTTTTATTTAAGCTACATTAAGTGATAACATACATAATAAATGTGAGGTTTTCTTACGATAGTGACATAATATATGATGCATTCAGAGAATAACAGCAGTTTTCTGCAACTTATGTTTTCTGCCTCCTTCAGCCATACAGTCTATTCTCATACTGCATCTGTATGTGGAAGGCATAGTTTAAACTTGCATATGCAATGTATATGCATCATTCAAACTTTTAAATGTGTTAAAATTGTAATTCACACCCAGTCCCCCACCCGTCCTTCCTGTTTGGTTCAGGTGATGTGTAGCAGTTTCCCCCATGGAAGAGTCCATTGTCAGTTTTGGGGGGGTGGGTTGGTGGGACAGTTTTTTTTCCAGGCGCACATCCTCTCATGGTGGGCCCCGCTTCTTTTTCCACGGCAACTGAACATAGCAAATACAGGGACCTTCCCTACGTTGGGTCCACTTACTGCTGATTTCCTTAACGTGAGCATCCCCCCCCGCACACACCTCCGCATGGACAGAGTGGATGAGTAGAGAGAACAGGCCGATGGCAGAGAGCACCCTGAATGATATAAGGCGAGAGAAGTGAGTGAAGACACTGACCTATTTAAAGCTCTTTCCTGTGACTCTTCCTCTGTGGAAATGAGTGTGTACGTGTGAACACGTGGGAGGGAGTTCGCTTCTGCAATGTTGGTCAATGCATTTCTTAAGGTTTATCCATGTGAAACCTTTCACCTTTTTTGAAGGGTTTATTAAGTCCATGCCTGGCATGGCTGTGTTATTAAAGATGTAACTGTGTGTTAGAGATGCATGTATGTGTATGTTCTTACTGGGGCTGTCCCTCCACACAGGCAGTGGTTAAGAACTCAGGAAATGGTTACCAGAAAAAAGCACATAAAGAAAAATAAATGAAAGAAACTCTCAAACTCACTTCGTTCATGCAAACATTGCCCATTTCCAAGAAACGTTCAAGTTCATTGTTCTGTATTGCACATTTGCATGTAGTCTTCCAGCTAAGTAAGTCAAAGAAAAAAGAACAAACAAAACAGTAAGACACTACTGCTCAGTTTCCCTTTGACAGATCAAGCACCTAAGAAGTTCGGTTGAAGCCAAACTGTGGACAAGTGGCACTTTACAGTACTGTGCAAATGTTGGACCATCCTTCGTTTATTAAGTTTCCAGACAAAACAGCCAGGAAGAAAACAGCAAAAAACAAACTCAACCGAACATTAGAAAAAAGCCTCAACATATAAATAGAAAATCAAAATTGCTCACTGTTCTTTATGAGAATCTTGCTTTCAATTTCCAAAAAAACGTCTACAGGTACACAGTTCAGTCTTGGTACTCCAGTCTTGGAAGGAAAGTTGTTCCGCTCATTTTCCCTTGGCTTTCCATGCTTTATGCTAGTGGTTTATCTTATATCTAATCTCCTCCGAAACATCTCCTGAGGAGTTTAACTTAATGGCTGTTTTGACTGTAAATTAAATACATGAAAGGTGGCCTCTGATAGCACAGTACTGGATGCCCACTTATATCCTTGTAAATAGTGAATTCAGCATTTTAAAGACATATTCTGGGCTAAAACTAACATTTAATACAGTCAATGTTGTACAGTGTCCTCTTTGTTATGTTGTGCAGCATAGTGCCCTTCAACCTCATTGGTTTGACAGGATTCACAATTGTGCATTATGTTATTGCTCTCTCTCTACTATACCCAGCATGCATTTCCAAACTATATCACATAGGAGTCTCCATGGCACAACAAAAACTCCATGGCACAACAAAATTGCCCACTGAGGCTAATAAATACATCTGTGATGCTAGCTAGCATAAGTGACATAGCACTGGACTCAATCGGTCATCAGACATTTTCCTTCATTAAAAGTATCATTTATATTAGCTAGTTAAAAAAAAACCCACCTTCAAGAAACCCACACAAAGCACTTGTGTACAATTTTAGAATAAGACTGTCTGTACAAAGCATTTATGAGCATTATAAGTTCATTAATGATCATTAGAATGGTCATAAACACTTAATAAGCAGTTATAGCACATTAATAAAAGGGCAAAGGTGAGCCGTTCTGATGAATATGTATATTTTATTAGGCTATGTATATTTTATTAGGTTTTAATGCTCACTGACGGAGAAGTAACCACTAAAATTCAAAGTCCAATCACTATAAATAAATGTGGGTTCACTATCAGGCAAACACCAAGTCACTGATGCCATTTTCATGTATGTGTTGTAACTGTTTACTAATGATTTTAAGCTGTTCATGACCTAATTAATAACAATTAACAGTTAATTCATTTCAAACCCCAAACCCTTTATAAAGGAAGTCTTATTCTAAAGTAGTACTAGCACTTGTGTAAAATTACTTCCAACTTAGAAAAAAACAAGGAGGATGTTTTACTTGCCTTTCAACGTTAATTCCTTGTTTTACATGAGATTTACTGCTTGGGGCTGTTGAACTGAATTCTTTAGAGTGATGGAGCTCCATTCACTGTCTTTGGCCTGGAGTATTGTTTGTGATTCAAAACTTATCATACAGCATCAGTACACGACCTTACTAAGGCTCTTGATGCAATCAAATCCTCACAGCAGTGTTCCAACATTTAGTGTAAGGTGTTCCCAGAAGTGTAGAGGCTGTTACTGCAGTAAAGAGAGGGCATCTGCTTTCTGAAGAAACAGCAATGTTCAATAAAGTGTAGACACACACACACCCACACATTCTACCTGATGTGGATTTATTTTTAAGTTGAAGCTGAATTATTCTGGCTGTGTGGGTCATGGCTGGGATTAGAGTGGACCAGTGGGAAACCTAACCCTCATTATTCAGGACATGAATAATGAAGAACACACACACACTGTCAGGCAGTGGAGCTAAGACACACTGGCGTGGCGGCCTCATGAATTTACCGGGTGCGTATGATGATGTAGAGCTCCCCCTACAGGCATTTGCTTGTGGAGGTAATTGGTCAAGTTTTTCCAAGAGAGCGCAAAGAAGAAGACATACTCACAGTTAAACCACTGTACAACATAATTTATTCAGTGCTGGCCAGTATTATTATTTTGAGTAGGATAGCCACATAACTTGGTAAAAATTCTTGAGAATAGCACCTCCTCAGCTGTAGATCTTTTCCATAGGTTCAAAGATTTATTAGTATATATTCAATATCAAATGTTTGCTATTTCTTGAAACTTATATTTTACTTGGATTAAGTTTTTACAGGACAGCTGTGGAGGCCGATTGTCTCTTTCACATGTATCAATACATTTGAAGTTAAATATACAATTACTCTGTAATGTATACTGATACTACTGATATCAGATACTGTCTCTTAAAGAGATGGACAACCGCTAGAGTTTGGTGAAATTCTTCCAAGATAGCACTTACACAGCTGTATAGAACATGGCATTTTTGCAGGTTCCCAAATGTAAGCACATAAAACATTGCCAGTTTTCATATATTCAGTGTTGGACATGTGCTGCTTCTGGAAGAACATGGAAACTGCACCACTCAAGGTTTCCCACAGGATGACATCTACAAGCTGTAGTCTCCCAAACATTTGCGATTAAACCATTGCACCATATGATTTACTCAGTAGCATATTACACAATATTATCTCTTAAGAAGATGGACAAGCACCCAGCTTGGCAAAGTTCTTCCAGGATTGCTCCTACACAGCTTCAGAACGTGTTTTCATAGGTTTTCAAATACCACCTGGTAATCTATTGTCAAATATTTTATATCCAATGTTAAATTCAATGAAACAACTCTATTTAAATGTATTCCAGCATATCACCTACTGTAGCAATGTTTGTTTCATAGGTAGCCAAATTTCAATTACTTGGGCACTGGGCAGTATTGAAAAGTCACACAACTTCAATTGCACAACTGCAGACATGTATAGGCTTCCAAGGGTGTACGGACACTACTGGCACAGTTGAAAAGCCAACGATTGCTGTTACTGTTTTTGCTAAATACCAGTTTTCTGGACCAGAGACTCCACCCACCTCTCATTGTAATGGTGTTGTTTTTGTTTGTTTATTTGTTGTTGTTTTTTATCTTAGACAGCAATTCTATGGCATTTTTATTTTGAATAAAATAGCAATATCAAATAAATTACGTTAACAAGTGCATCATCTTTATAAATAAACATCTTGTTCCGTGCAAATGACCACAAAGTACCAGCTCACTTAATCATAAAGAAGTACTGATATATATTGTAATATTTGTGTATTCAATCAAGTCAATAAGGCTTTTCAATGTTTAGATATAGTGTAATCCTGCATAGACTTCTGCTAGACTGTATGCTTGTCTACATTTTTTTTTTTTTTTTTTTTTTTGATGGCATGTAAAATGCATCCCTCTCTTGTCGTTTCAGGGTTTTGACGCTTCAGTTCTGGCCCACATTCCGTTTTACTCATAATTAATTTGATGCCAACATCATTTTTTTGAAGGGAGTTTATCAAGGGAGCAGACTGAAGCAGAGGCTTTCGGTCATATTTTTGTCTTCTCCCGTAATACTTCATAAATTCCACTGTTTAAAAAATGCTTTTGCATTTGAGGAAATTTAATGGATGAAAGACAAAACCCATTCTTGACAAATTATGGTAACGTAATTCAACATTATCTTAGGAAGTTGTTTTGACAGAGCAGTGCTAGTTCGTCTTTCAATTCTGTTCACTGCGTCTTCAAGGCACGTGTGTACTTTGCTCGGGGCTGATCAAACGGGTTAGACTGAAGTCGTCGGTGCAGAGCTGCAGGCTACGGTGAATGCTATTGCATAATGCTCCGAGACAGGTGGAGCCCCACCAACACACGTCTGAAATGTGAATTTGCATACCACTTTCTTGCAGTGCAAGCTGAGGTTATGCAAATTTCCCTCCCAAAAACAGTTTTTCTTTCTCTTTAGAAAAGGGTGGGGAAAAAACAGCCCGACAACATATTCTGTGGTATTTTATTGTACAATTTTACACAAGTTTGTACAAATGTTAACAAAAAAAAAAAATACATACAGGTGCTGCTCCAGAACTGAAAAGAAAGGAAAAAAAAGAGAATAGACGCTAGCTTGTAGTGGGTAAGAAACCTTTGCCGAGCCAGATATGGGGTGGGGGTGAAACCCCTGAAATGGGCATTTGAATAATGAAAATAGTTCAGTGTGATGATAGTCAGAGTTTGGTCCAAGTCCAATGGCTTAAGTCAAAATCACTGATGGGTTTGGGGGTCCGAGATCAAAAGGTCAGTGGGGTTCAAGAGCGGGTGTACTTTCCCCATATGTGCAGCATGAAGACCGATGCGATAAAGAGCAGACTCATTACCAGCACTGGCACTGGCCCACTAAAGAGAGAGAGAGAGAGAGAGAGAGAGAGAGAGAAAATGAGAGAGCAAAACAAAAAGAGAGAACAAGACAGGCACATAAGTGAAATGTTTCACATAAAGCCTCAACTGAACAACACATGTTGACAGAAGGACCCCTAGTGGTGAACACCTAGGCTACGACTCACCTCCCACCACCTGTGATCCAAGTTAAAAACTTTTTGTGAAATTCATATTTTAGTTTTATTCTTTTCTTATTTACATTTGCCTTCGTTTTAACATATTCTCGCTCCTTTGTAGACCCATTCCAATGATGTTTCAAACTGACTTAGTGTAATGCTCAACAATTACCCTTTTAACTAGCCCGGCAAACTCACTCTCACTGTCTGTATTTTTTTTTCTATTAATAACTTGTTGTTTAAGTACATAAACTAAGTAAACTAAGTAAACCAAAAATCTAAATCTCAGAGCATTACTTGAATATGCGGTGTACAGATAAAAGTTCCTTGACTTTTATGACTGACAGCATTGGTCGATCTATGTGTCTTTCCCCTGGGCCAATCAGGACTGCTCGTCTTGGTCATGTGATGCAGAGGAGGGGTAATTAGGATTATAAATGCTGGTGAGTGGCACAACGCTAACGAGCAGGGTGGCTAACGAGGGGCTTTATTAAAGTAAGAACTGACCATCCCCTGGGTCGCTAGGCAGCCGGGTAACCATGCCGACTGAAGGCCCACCCCCCAGGCTTTAATTGATGTGACCTTTTCAGACAGAACTTTAATTAAGCTCCAAAACACACACACACACACACACACTTCAAGCCTATAAAAGAAACTCCAGATTCACTCACTGCAAGACCATCAGTTCTATACTGTTACTGATAATGCTTAGATGGTTTGTACATCAACATTAACCAAACATTTACAAAATATTCTGCTCAGATGGTCAGTTTTCTGCTTTTGGTGGCGTTTATTTTAGGCACATCTATTCTGACTCATGCCGAGCAAAAGACCGGAACGAGTGGACATTCGGTTAACCAGATGGGAAGAAAGACTAACTTTGGACGATATCAAGGGGCTGTGTAATTATTCAAAAGTGAAATCTTTTGGCCGATGTGGATTCAAGGAGTAGGTTTTCATCCTGGATGATTAACAGAGGCTGGCTCTTTAGATGAACTTCAGGAAGCTAACAGGAGCTACAACGCATTAATCATTTGTGTTTCTGTCTAGGGAACATTGGGCTCTTTTTGTTGTTCACGTGTCTTGCCAACATCAGAAATAGCAGCTAGTCTGTTCAACAATACAGACGTACTCTTTCTTTATTTCAGTCAGGTCCTCAACAAAGTTTCCTGGCAATGTCAGTGTTTTGACTGTACATTTTTTTTTGTGAAAAAAATGGTGATTTCAGTACTAAATACTATCAACTGAACTGGTCAACCAAGTAGCTGACTACCTTACTTATACAGCCTTACTCATTCAGTTGCCTGTGGTTGGTGACTGTGTTCCATCTATACTGTGATGGAACATAATGAATGGCCAAATTGGCTTTGGCCAATGCAGGTTTATGCTGTGGTCTTGGATGAATAACAGCAGCTGGGTGTTTCCATCAAGGACATCAGCTTCTAATAGTGAGTTAATGATACATTTATTTCAACTTGCTCAATTTTTAAATTTAAATACACTTTAGATTCAAAAAGACTAAATTTTATAGATCAAATTTAGTCTTTTTGAAGCTACAAAGATGAATTTGAAAAAAGCTACAAAGATGAATTTGAAGCTACAAAGATGATTTTAGTCTTCTGCTTTGTACTTCGGGTTTGGGATTTTTGCTTTTGATCTCCTGATACGAAACAGCACTTCAGAATAGTTTTAACCTTCTAAAATGTTTATCTATTGTTCCCCCATGTCAGTTTTAATGCAAATTATTTATTGTTTCTACAAAAATAATTAGAGATTGTGCACTTCCCAAATGCTGAATACTCAATTGCAGGAAAATACAACTGGCAGAGAACATTTTGATATTAAGACTAGAATAGAACTACTGGAGTGTAGAAGTGCACAATGCAAGTGTGATTCTACAATTACACACAATACACACACACACAAATATCTGTAGGTGGGCAATCAGCAGGAGAGAGATCAAATAAAGACGGAGGTTGAGCCCAAGAGGCCAATTTCCTGTCGTTAAAATTTCATGTTTATCCTCATAAATGCTAAACCTCCCATATCCTCCTGCCCCTCCCTCACCTGTCACTTCCTGTTGAGCAGAGGGGATGAATTAAAAATGAGTGACTGTGGTTGTGTGGCTGTGTGTGTGTTCTCAACAGATTAAGCATCTCTATTTATTTATTCATTACTCCATCCTACAAAAACCAAGCGCTAAATAGCTACAGTAGGGTAGTGTCTTGAATCCAAAGCTATTTTAGGGTCAACAACGTTTACTTAACCAAAAGCAAAACTTGAAATATCTGTGCAAATTTGATAGAGCTTCAATATTTTTTTGAATATTTATTGGGTTTCAACCAAGTTCAAATTGCATAGGCTCCCCTCTTTACTGCTTTTTAGCCTCTATTTATAACTGCTGTAGTTTTTCTTCTTTATTCCTCTTCTCTACTTTTATTACCATAAATAATTTTAAAACTGGCATACTGGAGTCAGTCTTATGCTGCAGGGTGTTTGGCAAAGTTAAGCAAAGCAATGTTTTTGGATTTTTACCTGACAGTACTGATCAATAAATACATATAAAAAGTGGATTTGCTGCTTATTAGATTATTTATACTTCTATTTAAAATATCAGATTACAGCTAGGCTATACGACAATTTTGTTGTCAGCACGGTAACTATTATGTAATAATCCACTTTTCTGAGCATATTATGGACAATATAAGTAACTGAACACAAAACAGCATGCTTTATTAAAAAGAGTAATTAGTTTAGTTTAACTGGCTTTGATGCACAAAAAAAGGCTAAATAATAATAGAATTACTGTAATGATACTGTAAGATTTTTTAACATGGTACTACTAGTGTCTGTTTGTCAAAACACTCCTAAATGTATTGTAAAATTCCATTAAATACTGTGATATTATATTTTTACAGTATTGTCCACCTGTAGATCTAATGACTCCTGTAACCTAACATACATCATTAGTAATGAGGTGGTTTATCCAGTTGGCGGTGGCTGATGTTGGTAAAGAAATTGCCAATTTATAACTGGGTTCAACTGTTAGGAATATGCAATATGATACATTGTTTTTGAAATTCCTGTGATAAGGTTTGGCCTACAATATATTTATTAAAATCCATTCATGGTGGAGATATTTATGCAGGGGGCTGTAATGTAAAAATAACTTGAGATTTACCCTTGTGTAGGACCAACATATATAGGGTCAGTGGGCATTTTAGGTAGCAAATTGTCAACCCTATCCAATCACAAAAGCCACTGTAAAGAAAACCAGTGAGCAGCTTTACAATTAACGATGAAGTTTTGCATTCAGAATTCCTTTTACATGTTTTGTGATAGCGCTACTTTAGTATTATCTTCATCAATCTCTTCAAAATGGCTCACAGTTTGTGTTTGATGCAAATGACCAAATTATGAACCGTCAATGTGAGCACTTGCTTTTATACCTGAAAAAGGTGCATGTACAAAAAAATTTAATCGATGTCATGTGCGAGCACTCACACTTTGAGTCCTGGTGAGTCCTCAGTGTAGAAGCGCCACATGCCGCCCGTTCCTGCTGATGCTGTAGCTCTGCCTGCAGAACGTGTGCCACTGCCAGTTGCTTTCCTGAAAAGTTAAATGATTGTTTACAACTAAAAAGAACATTACAAGATTAAATTCATCTGTGCCCCCTGCACACAAGGGTCAAAATGGTCAAGAAACCTATTGACACAAACAACAGTGTCACTCTTACTGTTCATTCGTTCATCAGGGTTACATTACTCTTAACAGATTACTCTTAACACCCCCAAAATGATGTAAACCATTATAATTTAAAAAAAAAAAAACAGGGGCCACTAGAGAACAGTCATCATCGTTTCTGCTGAGTGATCTAATCAGGACTGTGAGTGCATTACCACACACAGTAAAAATCTGATCAGCCCTGAGCCACTCTTGGTAAGACTGTAATGCACATGTATTTAGCTTGTACTTGCAGTTCCACATTATTCCAATAAAAGCAACTATTTCCTTGTACATACTAAAAGAATGTAGAAGGATAAGTAAGACATAAGAACATATTATCCTTGTACATATTGCAGCACAGACTCCTGTGTCAATCATCATATTCCAACATCAAATTGGCCAGCATAACTTTTCAGTTAGCTGGCATCTGAGTCTAGGAAAACTAGCCCATAATGTTATACATGTATGGTTTGACAAATCCCAATGCTTTCAATGTCTGTCAGTTAGATAGATATCAGTTAGATTTTACAAGTTTTACTAAATGATGTATATGAACCCCCAGCATCAGTATGGTCAAATCGTGATCTCCTTGATATAATTGTTTGTGACTTCGATGCAGTGTATAAGAGCTGAGCTTCAGCCAGATCTACTACCTCTGTCTGACCGTTGATCCGGCTGCGCGTGGGGCCACTGTCTTACTGGGGGACCGCCCGGAGGCTCCCACGTTTGATGCACTAGCTGCAGGTCCAGGCTGAGGAGGAACACACAGATACATAGCAAAATCAATCACTGCGAATAGCAAAGCCAGTCAGATACAGAGAAGTGCTAAATCAATGTAAAACACGATTTCCTTACGTGTGTATACATCTATGAGCCAAAAAGTTAGCTAAAAAATTGCCAAAGTGAGACAGAACTGTTAAACTTCGCCATAGAAGGTGGAGACTGAGTCAGGCGACCACCACAGCTATTCTGGTTGTCCACTACTGAAAAGCCACGTATGCCAACGTGGACTAACTGTAAAATGTGAATGTAAAGAATTTCACTACTATCGAATGACTACAGAGGATGGAAAGACATAACATGGCAAGTTTCTACCCTTGTAAAACACATGAAAACACTTATAAAAACATTAACATTTAGAAAAAGAGACAGCAACGCTAACTAGCCGGCTAACGGTAGCTGCCTAGTGCTGGCTGTCAAACCGGTGGAAACGCAGGCAAGCGCTCAAAAAGTCGTTTTCTATCAGAGAAAACTGCACAAAAACCAAATACAGTATTTAAAAACTTCTTACCATTTTGTCTCTAGGTTTTCTGAAGCTCTGTGAAGTAAGACTTGAACGGAGAGACCGGCTCTGTGAATGAACTCCAAGCGAAACGGCGCTTTAGAGAAGAGAAGGCTGAAAAGGCCACGACAACACTAAGAAGGGCCCTCTTAGTAGCCTGGGCGCTGCCTGTGCTAAATTCCAACGCAAGAAAACACCACACGTGATATTTGAGCTCAGTTTGGGAATTTGTTCAGCTAGTAAACTGTAAAACATAAATGTAGGTCACTTGGCAGTTAATGATCGATAACGTGCGGTTTCTCTTACAATTTCTAATCGGGGGTGATTGACTGTAGTGACGTGTCTGGTGCGCTGTAAGTAAAGGGAGGACATTTTGGCTCTTCTGGGCTGCAGTTTCCTCATTTTTCTCTGAGTTTATGACGATATGTGCGAAATTTGAGCCACTATGGAAGCACGGAAGAGCCACTACCAGCAGCCGCATACAGTAACTGAGAGTAAGTATTTGCAGTTGGAGTTTTTTATATGTGACCTGTTTCTAATGCTGTAGTTTGACATACTACAATAGCTGTACTGCGCCAGAATGTAACTCCAATTTAAGGTGGAACGGGCGATTCGAATAAAGAAGCTAACTTCAGCTACGTCTTACTTCAGGTGTACGCTCAATACCGGGTCTCTGTTTTCGCTACAAGAATCTTACGCTGAACTGGACGCAGCTGTCACATAATAAACCTTCAGTCATAAGGATAATTCCAGCTGCCGAGCTATTTTTAACAATACAACTTTTCATTGACGATGCAGCTGTGGTCAGCCTACCTTTAGGTTAGTTTTATGTTTTCGTAAAACGTTTTCTGTTACTTGTTGACTTGTTATTGAGACCACCGTTTGATTGCCTGACGTGGCGTTTAAAGTAAGCTCGACAGCAGCTCGCGTGCTTGTGGTGTACAATGATGACCATGCAGGTCGTTGGTAAACAAAATAGAACCCAGAGACAGCCTTTTCTTTAGATTTATCATTACCAACATTGCACATTTATAGTCCAGAAGACACGTGTAGGTTAACTGGTAGTTATTATAACAAATAAAATGGCTATATTTGTTGTATAGACATTGTAACCTCTGGTTCAGGCCACCACTAGGTGTGGGAGATATGGCCCTACAATAATATCACGATATTTCATGGTATTTTTGCGATAACAATACTCTTGGCAATATGACAAACCATTGAATTAAAAAAATATATGATATGGCACACCCCTAACTGAAATATAAAAAAATACAAGAATTTTCATCAGATTGTAACAGAAGTCAGTGATCCAGAATGTCACAATACTAAATGATGCACTCCAAGTATCTCCATATATCCAGGACTGAAGTAAAATGAATAATACTGAACAGATAGAATCTGTCTTTAGCAGATATATAATGGGAAAGTGTGAATTTTTCTTTTGCTAAAAACAGTAAAAAGTAGTACCCTGATGTGATAATTAGGGATAGGTGGTATGGCACGATATTTCAGAGTATAATATCTTCATGATATTCAAAAATGTTGGCGATATTATTGTGTACGATACGATATGGCACACCCTTAGTCCCCACCACTATAATAAATGTCATAATTCTCTAAATTATTCTACTTTAGTGAGTCTGGTTTAATCTAATGAGTTTGTTTACATCTCAGTGTGGAGTCATGAGTCTCTGTGAAAGCATCTGAATCTGCTAAATCATTTAATTTGATTAAACTATTAGATTTTTTAATTGAACTAACACTGACCTAAATAAACTACAAATGCTTTAAGTGTTTTGCTTTGTCCTGTTTGCAGCAGGATGGTCCGGGTGGTGTTCCTGCACCCTGATCTGGGTATAGGAGGTGCGGAGCGGCTGGTGGTGGATGCTGCTGTGGCATTAATCTCTCGTGGCTGCAGCGTCCAGATTTGGACAGCACACTACGACCCACAGCACTGCTTCTCTGAAACTCTCTCGCCGGACCTACCTGTGGTGTGCGTAGGTGATTGGTTACCTACCAGTGTATTTGGCTACTTCCATGCTCTCTGCGCCTATCTGCGCATGATTTATGTAGCATTTTATCTGGTGTTTCTGAGCGGCGAGGAGTTTGATGTCGTCTTCTGTGACCAGGTAACTGGCCTCTATCTTACCTTCTACTTCCTCATTATTTTCTCTCTCTCTCTCTGTGATTGATATTTTGTACTTCAGACTATGCATTTCTCTTGATTCTCAGGAAAGTAAAAAATATAATATCAAACGTATGTCCCCACCCCTCTTAATTATTGTGTTTAGGTGTTTCAGAATCAAGCACATAGCCATGCATTCTCCATGCACTAACTCTAACCATAGAATAGGTCCTACTGAAGCACTCATAGAATTTAAACATTGCTTTGTCATAGCATGCCAACGTCAAAGTAATAAAATTTCTTTACTGCTCCAGTCAACTGTAACTGCTATAGAAGCATCTAGGAGCAACACCAGTCTCAAAGCTGGGCTGCCAAGTGTTGCAGCAAATAGAGCATTTGCAATTCTATTATTTATTAGAACAGTGGTTCTCAAACTTTTTAGAGTACCACCCATTATCAAGCCAAAACCTCCTAGTACCACCTGTGTCTCTTATCACAGAACCACACGTCACACATTAATTTTGTGTGTGTGTTTGATGATCCACTTACCATTTCAATGAGAGGGGTGCGCTTGTTTAGCTGAACATAGCCTTGCGATATCAGGTACGAGATCAGTAAGCTTTAAAGACGCAGATCTTGCTCAACATTCTTGCTCAAGTTTACAAATAAACTTGAAACATTCATTTTGTTCCGGTACTTGGTCTTTATTGCAGTGAGACTTGAGAGGCCTTTCTTACAAAAGTGGGTAGTAGCAAAGGGTATCAAAAGCCTTTAATGAAAGGGCTGGGTATTCAGTCTTTAGATCCAGAAGTTCAACAGTGGTATCTTGGTCTCAGTCCCCCTAAAACTTAAATAATTTGAGTCGTACCGTCTTGTAGTAGTTTTTCTGCGTTTGCTAACACCAGCAGTGCTGTCTGTATCTAAATTAGCACTGGATGTTGCAAGAATGGGTGGTGAACTGTCGTCCTTATATGAAACAGGTGTGCCTGATTTACCAGGGTTGGGCTTACTGCTCCTGCCATCTGCTACCTTCAGCCAGGACACAATAGTCTTTTTTGAGGCATTCATTTTGAACCGCTGATTGTAACAG